>CM050325.1:159059574-159259574 GCA_027475135.1 Bactrocera correcta
CATTTTCACTGCAGAGGTGCTTCACCTTTTGAACTGCCAATAGATTATAAAATGCAACACTGTAGGAAAATGACATCAGCTAAAACTTGCTAATTACAGTCACTCACTCACTCACCCCTCAAGCTCACACACAGTAATCCAGCGAGCGCGCAGCGGTCCTGTCAATCCTTCTCAGCGCTATTGTCTCGCAAATAATAGTGACATTTCGTATTTCTCAAACTCGCGTGACGTGGTCGTGGAAAAAAAATAAAGTAAAAATAAATTATGCAAATGTATTTACCAACTAGACCGCCTAGACTTGAGTCATCATCATGCTCATAGTACACCGCTAAGGTCCTTGCAACTTCCAGGAAGCGCCGCCGTCGGGTGATTACGGTAACTGAAAAGCACCGACAATATTTGCACAAAATGTCAAGCACTTGCGGCGAGCGGGCGAGCAGGAGGGAGACTTGCTTGTGCAAACATATGCTACTGAAAGCGGGCAATTTGGGTGTGTTTGGCGCCAGTTTGGACAATATGAATAGCGGCTTAGCAACTGCGATGTGCAGGTGTAGTGAAAAATGTAGATTATTTCGCATGCAAAAAGGGTGAGCAGCAAAGTGTTAACAGTCTGCTGGAGTGGAAAGTGGAAAAAATGTTTATTGTGTGGCACACTTTATGGTCGTACAACCCCAGACAATTGTGTGTGCACCAACACACACACACACTTTCGGGCATAGACACTTTCGTGGCTTGGCTACATTGTATGCTGATATCATAACTATTAGTGCACTAAGTGCAATTTAGTGTGTTGTGGCCCGCATTCTCTATCACTGTAACCTCTTTAGCCTTTCCTTTAAGGGTACAAGCATATAAACATAGCGCTATATGGGACTTAATGGCATTAAAGTAATGTTCAAATTGGTGTTAAAATCTTCATTTGCATTTTAATGGACGCTGTTGTGCATAAATTGTTGTATTTGTATGCTTTTGCTGCATTGTCTTTGTTCGCTCGCTTGTTTTGGCCACTATGGCGGAAGCATAACTTTTACAATGTGCTACATTTAGCACATACACTTTGATCCTTTGGACATTAAGTTATGGTGCATTAGTATCCAAATGTGCTTTCTTTTTAAATTAAATTAAACAATATGTATTCTCAACTGGAGTTTAAGTGCATTAGTAATTATTGTACGATATGTCATCTAATAAAATTAGGAAAAAACTGCACTTTCACCTATTTACATAAATACAGTCTCAGCTAGGATGGCCTTCAGTCTAGTCGAGGAATTTTGATTTTTTTGGTTTCAGCTAATTTTTGGAGTGTCATACCTGTTTATTTTATAGTTTCATGAAGCCAAGTCTCGTCATCAATAATGATGTGTTTGTCGAATATAAGGTTCCCAACTATGTTATCAGACATCTCTTTTGCCACCTATTTTCGTTCGTCGTTTTTGCAAAAGATTCAAATCTTTTTTTGTACGAATACATTAACCAAAGTGGTTGACTCGATCCATAATAATGCCAAAATGACGATTTTTGAGCTATGTTTCCTTAACATTTTCGATGTTCTCGTCATTAAGGGGGTATTCTGGTCTAGACGCATGAATTTTAGGCATTTTTTAAACTAAGATTAAAAAAAATGAATTGCAAGAAAAAAACCAAAATTCGTGGAGATGGGCTTCAAAAAAAAAAAAAAAAAAAAAACGGTGCGTCCTGGTTGACGTGATTTCAACCCTTGTAGAGATCTAAAACGCAAAAAACAAGAAGATTCTTCATTAGTAAGGTTGTCGTTATCAGGTTGACCATTAAAAAAAATAACAAAAAGGCGTCGACTTGAAAAAAAATTTTTGACCCGATTTTATCGATCTTTCCGAATTTTTTAAAAATGCTTCAAATAATTCTTTTTTGGAAATCCAAGGCAGACACGATAGAGCATTGTATAAGGAAGATATATACCAAATTTCAAAGGAATCGGTTCAGTAGAACTTGAGATATCATGTCAACCACCTCAAAAAAAGTAGTTTCGAGAAAAACGCGTTTAAAGTTTAGGAGACAATTCTAGTAAACACGGACGCCTCGTCACAAAATCGGCTGACCTTCCAAGGTCATATTTTTGAAAGTATAAACTCTCTAAAAATCAGAATACCCCCTTAACAGAGCTGGATGGAAGAATCGTAGGATGTATGTTTTCGATAAATTCTCAATCTTCATTGAATGCTTTGTCCCACTTAAATACTTGTGTTCGAGATAATATAGATTTATTCATTTTCAACAATTCCGTAGCGGTGATTCCGTTGGAAACACAAAATTTCAAGCAAGCTCATTAAATTTTTTCCATTTTTATTCTCAAGTGTATTTTTTCCATATTTAGTTTCGTCAATACAATTCAAGGCTCAATTGAGTCGACTGCCACCATTTTGTGTATATTATCGATTACTATCAGAACTTGTTATAGTGTGTAGAAAAGTAATCAGGTAACTGATCTTCAGTTGCCTACACTATTTCACGAATATCGGAGTTTGATTGTCTTGCATATCTTTAAAGAAATATAATGCTACCAAATACTTTGAACAGTGCTTCCCAAAACTCTGAAATCAAAATTTTTATCTGCGTTTTCAAGTACAATGGTCTCAGTAGCCTTCCAAAAAGTAAAATCCTGTTATAGTTACCAACGCAAGCAAAGCAGTAACTATAATCCAGTACCCTAACGAAATAAAAATGTTATATGTATATGTACAGGGTTTGTCCGGAAAGTAATAGGACTGTTTTTCTTCCGCCGCGATTGTATTCGGTAGAGGGCGTTCCTAGCTAACGAACGAGTGGGTGGTCAGTTGTCTCCGAGCACCTGGACAGTCAGGACAAATATTTTCGCACGAAGTGTTTCTGTGGGAAGTGCAAACCGAAAATGCAGCGTTCGTTAGAGCAGAGGTACGCGATTAAATTCTGTGTGAAACTCGGTAAATCAGCAACAGAGACTTTGCATGCTTTGATTTGTAATTCTATCAACGATTTTGTTAAATAGTATAAATCTTTTAACTAAATGAATGTTATGCGTACTTCTTCCAAATTAGACAATCGAACTTCAATTCTATTTCATATTAGTTGTGGCTCTCATTTAATATATTATTCAGCTAACTAACTGTCGAAAAAACTTTTAGTAGTATTAATTATTATTTTTTTTTTTGAAAATAAAATATATTTATACGATTTCAGCTATCTTTGTTTTGTTCTTGAAATTCCTTTTAAATTGTTGTACCTTGTGGATAAATTTTCATATCATCTCTAAGGTTTACAGATTGTCATTTTAAGTTTTCATAAAAAACCCGTTGCCCCGCATTTCGTACTCCACATACAGCTTAAGCTAGAATAGCCGCAACCACAAAGTGCTCACTAAGCGTCAGCATGCTAAAAAAGGTGTGGCCGCTAGTCATCACAAACACTCGCTCACTTTGACTCATTCACTTTTAATTAATTAATTTAAATGATGAATTGTGTTGCATTAACCAAATGCTTATGGCAGCATTAAGACAACATCATCACGAGTGTTCCAGCCTTTCAGTAATTTGTTGTTGTTGCAGAATTTTGCATAACCATAAAAAGTTATGACAAGCCCAGAGAAATAAGTTTCCTTAATATTCATACTAAGTGCTGGAGTACATTTGCATGTTTGTTTGTATCCATGTCAGACACAGCTGGCATGTTATGCGGTCTTTCACATCTGTTTTGCTTTTCAGGTTTATTATACCCCGTGACTTTTATAGTTTATCTTTTACATTTGCATTTAAATTTTTTTTTTTTACATTTTTTATAATTTTTTTTACCCCCCAACTCTTTTTGCTCGCCAGTGCAATTAATAAAATAAGTAGAATATTTAGTCCATGCTCATTTGTCTGATTGCCTGCATGATTACGACGCGCTTACTTTAATTCTTTCCATTTTTTCCTTTCCTCTTCAATCTGTCTGACGGCTCATTAATTTAGTCAAATAAGCAAGATTTATTTAAAGCCTCACTTGAACTCACATTAATTCTTTGATTGCCTGCGCCGACAGATCGACAACTTTCCCAGCGAATTCAAGGAGGTAGAGCAGAATGCGAAGCGAAAAGATTATAGTTTTTAAATAGTTTTGTTGGCTCAACAGTTTATATGGGATTTAATAAATAATTTTGACGTTTTGATGACTGTATTTTTTTGAACACTAAGGCATTCAATTGGTCGCTCTTATTGGTTACATCACTTTTTGAACATCTCAGGCGGTGTAGGAATGATTTCAATACATATATTTGTCTTGAGCTCGTTAAAGATCCAATAAGCGTAGATTACGCTTTGCAAAGATGCTATAAAAATTAGATAAATCCGCAGATTTTGGTAGTCAATAAATGTCAGCTCTATTTGATTTTGGAGGACAGGAAATTCTTGTCGCAGAAACTGAATTATTTAAGTCTCAATGTGAAATAACGCATCGCTTAGTTGAAACCAATAATTGTCAAGAGCATTTTCGTTTATTTCCAGACTTCGAAATCCTTTGATATCTATTTCCATCGATTGCTTCATTTTTGTTTAAAAAATATGGCTCAGTTTTGGTATTGATACAAATAACGGTTTAAACAGTCATTCTTTGGTCATGCAAAGACGTTTTATAAAGCTCGAATGGATTTTCCACCAAATACTTAAATTTTTCTGGTGAAACACGCTTTACACGTTCAGATGATACGTCCAAGCACAGATATTTCATACACTTTCGAATTCGAAACTCTCACCAGCTTTCGTATAAAGTATCATTACTTATTGATAACCCATACTTCTGTTATCTAATTTCGAACGCATTGAAATTGATACACAATATCCCATAGCACTTAGGAATACCATAAAACATCTCTCCCACTAATCATCTGCCAATTTAGAAGACTTTTATTTCATTTGCGTAAAGTATGCATGATTCTAAGACTCAATTACGAAAGTAAACACATTCTTATTTAGATACTTGTGTATGCGATGGTGGCTCTTACGCAATTTAGATTTACACATGCGTGTTCTTGACATTTTAGTGACCTTTTCCGACCTGCCCTTTTGTTGTCATATCGTTTTCAATTCCAACTATATGTGGTTTAATTGTTAGCCCAAATAACTATGTATGCACATTTTTACAGGCCGTTGGGGCACGTTTTACGCATAGTTGACATTTCCAAGTGCTTTGTCCTTGCCACATTATCAATTAGCAAAGCGTAAATAGTTCTCAACAATTAATGAAGGTTCGAAGTTTACGCGTAAATGATTTTTACAACCTGACTCAATTAAGACTAATGGAAGCCACCACGATAGTAGCGGCTACGCAACCTCGAAATTATTTGATTTCCATTTTGTCTTACCGAAATAATCTCCACCAGATAATATTCTCCACCCTTTCTTTAAAGGAACTTAGGGTACATTAGCTTATGTTATGTCAATATTAGTATGGTTAATTAAGCTGTGATATAGACATAAAAAATGGTTCCTTTAAAAGTACTATTATGCCGTCTTCCTAAAATTTAATATCGAAGAAGTCGTTATTCTTGTTCGCATACCAAAGAAGCCGGTGATCATAAGAGCTCCTTTCTTAAAATTAAAACTACCTGCTTAATTCTTTCACTCCTTACTAACAATTTGCTTTACTCCTCTCATTACAGTTACCGATGGATCAAAAACGGCAAGAAATTCGATTGGCAAGCTTACGACAATCGCATGCTGCAACAACCCGGTCGCGGTACGCTTGTCATCACATCACCCAAGGATGAAGATATGGGTCAGTACCAGTGTTTCGCTGAAAACGAATTCGGTACAGCCACCTCGAACTCCGTGTTTGTACGCAAAGCCGAATTGAATGCATTTAAGGATGAAGTGGCGAAAACAATCGAAACCAATGAGGGTGAACCCTTCTCGCTTAGTTGCGAAGCACCCGATGGTTGGCCCAAACCCATTGTAAACTGGCTGATACAGCATTCCTTGGAAGGCACCATTAAATCGATCAACAACTCACGCATGACACTAGATCCCGAGGGCACACTGTGGTTCTCGAATGTGACACGTGAAGACGCTTCGGATGATTTCTTCTATGCCTGCTCGGCTACATCGGTGTTCCGTAATGAGTACAAAATTGGCAATAAAGTCTTATTGGATGTGAAACAGACCGGTATCAGCGCTGCACTGAACAAACAACAACCCAAACGACAATATGTGACGCGTAAGAATGAAGTTGCATTGCGTGGCAAACGTGTCGAGCTTTATTGTATTTTCGGTGGCACACCACTTCCGCAAACGGTCTGGTCCAAAAATGGTGCGCCTATAGAGTGGAGTGATAGAATTACGCAAGGTCATTACGGTAAGTCGCTGGTGATCAGACAGGCGAATTTCGAGGATGAAGGTTCCTACACTTGCGACGTTTCAAACGGTGTCGGTAATGCACAATCATATTCGATCAATCTAAAGATTTTGGCCACACCTTACTTCACCAAAGAACCAGAGGTACAAAACGCGGCCGAAGATGAAGAAGTCACATTCGAATGCGCAGCTGCTGGTAATCCCGAGCCCACAATTCAATGGATCCACAATGGCAAACCGATTGCACAGTCACCACCCAATCCACGTCGTACGGTACAAAGTAATCGTATTATCATTCGCGATCTTGTTAAGGCCGATACTGGTAACTATGGTTGTAACGCAACCAATTCGCTTGGCTACGTCTACAAAGATGTGTACCTGAATGTGCTGGCACTGCCACCAGAGATACA
The DNA here is from genome assembly GCA_027475135.1 of Bactrocera correcta. Lineage (NCBI taxonomy): Eukaryota > Metazoa > Arthropoda > Insecta > Diptera > Tephritidae > Bactrocera > Bactrocera correcta. The sequence goes on from CM050325.1 coordinate 159,066,323, forward strand.
GGAAGCACCACGTAAGGAAGCCACTGTCGATGGTAAAAATGTCACATTACGTTGTCGCGTGTTCGGTGCGCCCAAACCCCAAGTGAAATGGATACATAATCATCAAGAATTGACTGGTGGACGTTACAACACTTTGCCATCCGGTGATTTGGAGATCCAAGAAGTTGCGTTTAGCGATGAGGGTGACTACACGTGTTACGCGACCAATAAATTCGGCAGCATATCTGCGAATGGCACATTGTTGGTAATGAAACGCACAAGCATTATTCATGAGCCACAGAATTACGAAGTAGCCGCTGGAAAATCAGCGACATTCCGTTGTAATGAAGAGCACGATGAAAAACTTAATCTAGTAATTGAGTGGTGGAAGGATGGCCAAGCTATTGATTTCGAATCGGAGGCACGTTTCATGAAGACCAACGACAATTCACTCACCATACCGAAGACTGTTGAATTGGATTCTGGCGAGTACACATGCGTGGCACGCACCGAATTGGACGAAGCATCGGCTAAAGCCAATCTCATTGTGCAGGATGTACCCAATGCGCCACGTTTAGTCGGCATCGTGTGTATGGCTAATAGGATTAGAGTCACTTGGGAACCACAGGGTGACAATCGCTCACCAATTCTATATTACACCATCGAATTCAACACTTCGTTCACACCCGATTCGTGGGATATCTCATACGACAAAGTACCATCCACCGAAACCGCATTTGTGGTTGACTTAACGCCTTGGTCCAACTACACGTTCCGTGTGAAAGCCTTCAACAAAATTGGTCCCTCACCGCCATCAGATCACAGTGAGTTTTGTACCACACCACCAGATGTGCCCTACAAGAATCCAGATAACGTACAAGGCATGGGTACCGAACCAAATAACTTGGTAATTTCTTGGACTCCAATGCCGGAGATTGATCATAATGCGCCAGACTTCCACTACCGTGTCTCTTGGAAACGTGATATACCAGCTGCCTCGTGGGAGAGTAAGGACATATATGATTGGCAGCAGAACAATTTGGTAATACCCGATCAACCAACATATGTACCCTACCTAATCAAAGTAGTTGCTATAAATAAACACGGCGAGGCGAATGTTGCGCCTACCGAGGTTGTCGGTTATTCGGGCGAAGATCGTAAGTACACCGTCTTTTGATTTAATTACATAATATCATTTGGTTTTGATTATATGCATCATACTTACTTTGATTTAAAGGTCCTTTGGAAGCTCCTACCAACTTCAGTATGGTCCAGGTAACCGCTGCCACCACTGCCATGTTGCGCTGGAATCACGTTAGTCCCGAATCGGTACGTGGTCGCTTCAAGGGTTACAAGATTCAAACGTGGACCGAGAAGGAGGGTGAGGAAGCGCTACGCGAAATACATGTTGATGCCATCTCCGATCAGGCGCTCGTGACACAATTCAAACCCGATTCGAAGAACTTTGCACGTGTGCTTGCTTACAATGGACGCTTCAATGGCCCACCCAGTGTAGTCATCGACTTTGATACGCCCGAAGGTGTACCATCGCCAGTGCAGTCATTAGATGCTTACCCGCTGGGTTCATCCGCCTTCTGGTTGGTTTGGAAGAAACCATTGCAACCAAATGGTAAATTGACCGGCTACAAAATTTATTATGAAGAGGTTAAGGGCAGCTATGTAAGCGAGCGACGTGAACTCGATCCGCACATTAATGATCCACTGATAACGAGCGCAAAATTAGCTGGATTGAAGGCAAATACGAAATACCGAATTTCAATAACGGCAACCACGAAAATGGGCGAAGGATCAGAGTAAGTTTTATGGAGACATACATACAACTAGATATGTTTTGAAACTTCAATTTCTATATTAATTATGAATTTGTTGTTTTTCAGACACTTCATTGAGAAACGCACTCTGCCAGAAGACTCACAAATGCCTGCTGTACCTGGATTTATCGTCCAACAATTAAAATCCGAGAATAATAATGCAAAATACCGCGTTAACTGGCAGCCGAGTACCGAAGGGCATGCCGGCACACACTTCTACACACAATACAGGTGAGTGATTTAATTTCATATTCTCTTTAAATAAAACAAGAAACAAGGTTAACTTCGGCTGCACCGAGTACAAAAGCGTAGAAGAGGAAAAAATCTTATTTTATATTGCTACAAAAAGTCTCATTTGCATCGTAAATAAATGTTAATCAACTGATGACACTTCATTTTGCGTATTTATCTTTCTCCAACGCAGAATCAAAGGCGAGCCAAACTTCAAAACAGAAAAACCCGAATTCTCAAAAGATTACCAAGAAATCGGTGGTCTCAATCCAGATAATGTGTATGAATTCCGTGTTGTATCTGTTGATGGTGATCATGAAACGCCCAGCGAATTGCGCGAAATCGTCATTGACGGCCCCACCAAAGTGCCCAATCAGAATGTGGCGAATGCTGGCTGGTTCATTGGCATGATGCTGGCGCTGGCCTTCATCATACTACTGTTCATTATTATTTGTATCATACGACGCAATCGTGGTGGCAAATACGATGTGCATGATCGTGAATTGGCGAACGGACGTCGCGACTATCCGGATGAAGGTGGATTCCATGAATACTCACAACCGTAAGTTGAATACAATTTTGCAAACGAAGTAAGCATTTTGTAAACAAAATATCGTTTTATCATACAGATTGGATAATAAGAGCGCTGGACAGCAATCGGTTCATTCGGCGAAACAGCCTGGTGTGGAGAGCGACACCGACTCGATGGCCGAATACGGAGATGGTGATACAGGTGAGTTGAATTGAGTGAAAGAAAATTAATTAAACATTTTCCCATAAAATAAAGCCAAGGCATTGTAGTTTTAACGTGTTTAAGCATACATATAAAAATGCATGTGTACAAATATACATACATATACGTGTATATCTGTCATTTTATACATGTATGTATGTACATGTGTCATCGTCAGTTAAAATGATATTTTCAATTAGCTCACAACTCACCACTGAAAAAATATTTAAATTTGATTTATTGTATATTATTTTTTGTTATTTTTTACTTTATTTATATGTATTTGTATTCATTATTCTCTCCAACTTGCATAAAATGCGTGTGATTTTGAAAATGAGCGCAACAGCAGCTGTAGTTAGAGGCGTAGCAAATAATTTACCAACCTTGCACGAACTACAAGACGAGGCTGCCAACGCAGCCGCGAACATACTTAAACATTAGCCCAATATTATTACAATAGAATATACAAATCTAGTAAATTCTTTTGACATTATGTAAAGGTAAAAATATGAATTTTTGGTTTTTTCCAACATAAGGTTTACTTTAAGGCATGAAGTTTCTATTTTTTATTTAATTTTCGGTTAATTTTTGTTCATGAAACTCACTTTTTCGTATAAAATATAAAACCTTGTGTTCATTTGATAGAAATTCTAAAGTTTTGCATTTTTTCTCACATTTTTATTAAACCATTAACTTTTTAAAATTTAAATTTTTTATTGTTGCTAACATTTTGGCGTCACATAAATTGTTTGGCAAGCTAATTAATTTCGCATATTAATGCTTCGAACTAAAAATTAAGAAAATATAAGACAAATGAAAAAAGAACACATTTAACCCAGACATTCGGTGCATCAAAAAATTGTTTTTGAACTGTCGAAAAATTGTTTTTAATTTGGCTTTTTGCTTTTTTTCTTGTGATGGTTTGGCCACAACTTGGTGAATACTTAAGTTGCTAAGTACAAAATAATAACCATCAAAAGTATTGATCCCAGATTTCAAAAAAATAACAACATAAAAAAAATTATTTGTAATTGTAAGCAAAATTCAAAATCTTTCGAGACAAACATACCATTTTTATAGTAGTTTCGCAAAATATGGCATAAATAACTGTTATTAAAATTAAAAACAAAAAATCTACCTCATTTCAATGTTAAAACATTGCTGTTGGCAAATACTCACATATTATATAGTATTAGTACAGGGATTTTAAACTTTACTTTTAATTGGGAAATCGGTTGCCGCATTTTTCATAATGTACTGTCGTTTGTGTTGCGTAGAATTATGTCAATTGTGGTTTGTCGATTTTGTTTTGTTATAGTTAATTTGGTGGACAATGTGAAAATGTCAATTGTCACTACTAGATTTTAAATCCAATTTTATGTTTTAATTTTACAAAATTATGGATTTCAAGGAAAACCATCAAAACGTTGTAGTTTCAATAAATCGAAATTTTCAACCTTTGAAATTCGAACTATTGCAACAGTTAATCACGTTATAATTTGAAAATCGTCCCGACACTTAATACAATATTTGCTTGTCTTTTTTAGTAAAGTCGGTAACTGTTGCCTGTCTAGTGCCACTTGTGAAAATCAATTTTATTTAATAACCCATTAACCCATATCCACCTGGAAGTCAGAAAAACCGCGTTTTTTTTTAATTATAAATAAAAATAATGTACATTTCGATTCAATTTTTACAAATTTCTCCGAAAAATAATTGGAGTCAAACAACCACCCATTGTCCTAAAAAGTCTGAAGTTGCCATGAGAATCTAGTGTCACCCCTGGGCCACTTCGTTGCGGATACTGTATTGGGCTTAACTCTTACTTATCCAGAATCGACCCCGACTGACTCTAACCCTCTTTTTGCATACAAACTTAATCCCACGCATCTAACTCCCCTGTCCCGGTCCGACTCTGTCGACCTTACCACTTATGCGGCGTTAGATAAACGCCACAACAATAATAACAACCACAGGATCTCCGAAAAATGCAGTCCATGAGTGAATTTTCTCAAATCAAAAAATTAATAAAAAAAAATAAAAATAGTTGAATACTGAAAATTTACTGTGCGGTATGTACTAGTCAAAATTTTGAATTTTGTGAGAGGGCGGCTTTCAAAAAATATAATTTCATCATTTAACAGTTTAGTCCTTTCGACTTAAAACTTTATAGGCTCAGAAGTTTCAATTTTTTTCAGGATTTTTGTGGGAGGGAAAGAAATAATTGATTAAAGCTAAATTTTTAAGGTTTATAGTTATATATATAAACATCATTCACAAATTTTTTGGATACGAAATCTTTGATATTCTGCCTTTGGGAAGCAATTGCCCGATGCATCTCGCATGTGCATTTGACGGACGGCGGGCAGGATGCAGCTCGCAATTTCTATCTGAAACAAAAAATTCAAATTCATATTTGTTAATAACTTATCTTCTAGTTAAACTAGTCCATACGACATTTAGTTTTTTTTATCCTGCCCACCAATTAAGAAAAATCGTAAAAATGAAAAACTGAGAAATCGCGCGTCAAACAATATTTCAAATTCCCATCCATAACCTTGGGAACATATTCTTAAATAATTTTTAAAGAGATTTAAGCAAAAAAAAAAAATGATTTTTTGAAACTTCTAAAGCAGGTCCCTCTCTTAAAACGCGAAATTAATATCAAAAAAAAAAAAAAACAAAAACAAAAAAAAAACATTTTTTTACTACGTCTTTTTCATAAATTAAATCTTTACTTGCCGCCTTTGTAATTGCAACTATTATTCTATTCATTTCATTAGTGACAAGCGGTTGCATCGGCCTTTAAATTCATATACATTTTTATACATATATTTAATGTCAGCAGCTCATTTTCATTATCATATGCAGAGAAATAAAAATAAACTGAAAATTTGAATGAAATTTAAAACCATAAATTGTTGACCGCAAAACCAATAACGGTAGTTAACAACAAGCAAATGATACATATAAATATTGGATAGCATACACATTACACGCCACAAGCCTTTTAAACGGTTTAGCGCTTCGCAGCTGCATATCATATTCGAAAAATATATACATATATACGAGATTCATTGAGGGCGATCTATTTATATAGCTATGTGTATGCATATGTGAATATATGCCTTTTTGTCATTTTGCTCGCATTGTACGCCGCCTCACAGTACGTTTCTTTACACCATTTATAACAGTTTGTTTGTGCGCTCTCACCTCAATAACAACAATAAAATTAAACCAACATAAAATTATTGTTACAATTATGCATACCTATATATTACTGTTATTGACACGTTGTGTTTTATGTTTATGTTTCGTTCACTTTGTAATATCTGTATTTACAAATTTATTACAGTATATATTAGGGTGTCCATTATTTCGCAGGTTGATTGTTTTTGCTTTTTTTTTGCGAACGCATCCTGTGGTCTCAGTTTTGGGCTAAAAAAAAAGAGTCCAACGCTAACAAGCTCTTTATTTTGAATTTAAATCGTGCCTGAATCATTTTACATTCATCAAATAGCTTCTTTTATATGATATTTTTTGACCAAAAAGTTTTTCATCTCCAAAGCAAATGAACCTACACTGTTTAAATAGCAATATTTGAATTGCTCTACAAAAAAAGGCTTAATTGTTTTTTTTTTTTATTTTATAAAAATAGTCCTCTAAAAGTTATACGCTGTTAGTTATGCATCCAATGTACTTCATTCATATAGTACACCATGTCGTATGAGCAACGCAGTATGTATTAAATCATTTGGAAAGATGCTTAATTCATAACTGGATAACATTTTAAGGGTTGTTTTGGAAAAAAAAACACAGAGAACTTTTTTATTGGTCGAAAAATTTTTAATATTACAGGTTTATTTGTTTAAGGGATTACATGGGTTTCAGTTGCCTCGGGTGAAAAACAGCCCTTTTCAACAATTTTTTTTCTCATATAAAAAATTAAATATTTTATTAGAATTTTTTATTGTTAAAAACACACACTATTAACAAAGAAATTTTGAAATTTTTGGAAAAAAGAAATATTTTAAACTCGGCCATTGTGCCGCCATTTCCAGTGGCCCCTCGGAGGAAAGATGAGCCCATGTTAGCAGGATAACTCCTTACGGGATCATCTGAAGTGAAAAATACGTGTTTTAGGTAAAACGTTAGTTTAGAACTTAGACGAATGAAAAAAGATTGAAAATTAGAGTTTGTCAGGCATTTTTACAAAAAATTAATTTTTTTTTTTCAAATAATTGTAATCTAAAAATAATCCTTCTTCCAAATCTTTAAGAATTGTATCTCAAAGGCCTGTGTAAAATTTCACGAAGATCGGTGGAGTAGTTCTCGAGAAATCTTGCCAACCGACTTCAAAAACACAGTTTCGAGAAAAACGCGTTTATAGACGGCGTACTTAGCCTTGCTAGCCTCGAGTGTACAAGTTCTCAAAAGTGTATCTCCAACATTATTACTCCGATCAACTTGAAAATTTAAGACAATATTCTAGAAGTTATAGAATTTTAAAAGACAAAAAAAATCGATTTTTGGAACCCTTAAACCCATGTAACCCCTTAAAGCAAAATTCAAAAAATGTTATGCGAAATACGTGGAAAGAGAAACACAGCTTAGACACGGTTTAAATTTAATATATAGAGATTTTTTGCGCAAGATAATTTTTTAAGGCAAAGAATCAACTAAAATCAACTTGAGAACTAATGGACATCCTCATATACAACATATTTATTCTTTTATGTATTTTGCATATTTTGTTAATTTCGTTTTCAGTTTATTAAATATATTTATTATTTTTTCGTTATCATACCTTTCTTTTACTTTTAATATAAAACACCAATAAAACAACAAAACAACCGTCCACCACCAACAACAACAACGCATATAAAATCACAATCGCAAATATGTAAATAATTGCATATGTGTTTATGCTATGCGTAGGCTTAAACGAAGACGGCTCTTTTATTGGCCAATATGGACGTAAAGGACTTTGATTGCAATCACTTTAAGTTTATAAACCATTTATGTATTCGCAACCGTCGTCTCGACACAACCATGACATAAAGAGCGCCAACAACATTCACGACCACGACAACAGCAAAATTAGCAACCAACAACAACAACAAGTTTTGATTACTGCCAAACAGAACGCAGCTAGTAGCGAAACATAAAAGAAATAAAAATAAGCAATTTTTTTTAAATCAAAACGATGCAGCTCTGAATCTCTCTCACCTAATTAAGCACGAGATATGAAATAAACCGAAACAGTTATTTTTTGTATAATACTAAAACAAACTAAACTACTGAATTGCAAACGCGAAACCGTTATTTAATTTTATGGCAATAAGTATACATATAAATATATAAATAAATAAAAAACTCATCCACACACGCACACATAGCCACATAAACGCGCTTAAGCGGATGACAATGAAAGCAGCACCGAGTGAAAAAGCTGTGTGCGCCTAGGCGTAGACATATTTGCAACTCTCTCTTGTATTTTTTTAACTATATGTAGTTTAAAGTGTGTTTTATAAAAAATTAAAATGTAAAATCTTATAATTGCTTTTATACCGTACAACAATATTTTTATTTTAATTTATTTTTATGTTTTCTTTTATGAAAATGTCGTATGTGTTGATTTAATATTATTTTTTATTTTAATTTTCTGTATTTAGTTTTTAGTTAACGTATTTGTGTAACTCTTTCATTTATATTTTTTACTCTCTCTCTCTCTTTTATATATAAAGTTAGTGTTTTTAATGCGTAATTTTAGCAATAGTGTTAAAGTTAATGAAGAAAACAAACAATCGAATCGTTTTGTAATAATAATGTAAATTAAACAACAACAATAAGAGAAGTAAAGAAGAACATTTTTTTAAAAAAATAAGCTATTTGTGTACCTATCATTTTCGTATTAAAAAAACACTTAAAATGAATGAATTTAATAATAAATAAATAAATAAAAAAACGAAAATGTGTAACACATGGAAAAACAACACCACACTTTTTTATTGCAACCATATATAGGTTGTCTATTGGTAGGGACTTGACGTTTAGATCAACTTAACTTTCAAGAAAAGTCTATAGTAAAATAGGCAAAAATAGTGCCTACATAACCTTACATGTTTACATCAGTTATATACATGATATAGACACAAGTCTGCAATATGTATGATTATATACTTTTATGAAATATTTTTTATTTTTTTTTATTTTTTATAATTTTTGGAGGTTAGAATTTCAAAGTAGTTATATCTTTGGCATTATATTTTTTTAAGCTATTAAAAAATATCACTTATGTCATTAATTAATAAAATTACAAGTTTTAACTTAAAGATTTTAGACCATTTTAGCTATTTCGGACATTTAAAAGTATATCGAAAATTATTTTAAAATTTTCATTTTATTTTTTAGCAACATATTAATTTTGATTTCGTACCGCTAAAATAATTTCGCACTTTCGTTTTAATGTTGTAAATGAACATAAATACATAAATAAGGTAAGCATTTTATTTTTTTTTTAGATTTTATTATTAGTTTAGATTCGAAAATTTGCATGGCATGACTTGAAGAATATTGTTTAGTATTTGTTTATGTATTTATATTTTAATGTTTTGAGTTGGAATAATTATTTTTTTAGTTTTTTATTTTACTACTTTTTTATTTTATTAAGACATGGTTATTTTTATTATGATTTTTTTATACATAATTTTATTTTTTATTTTCTCTTATTTTTTTTATTAAAATAATATATTATACGAATATACATACATATGTATGTACATATGTACATCAGAAAACAAACGAAGAAAAATATATAGTAAAATAAAAAATCCATTTCTTTTCTTTAATTGTTTTTTGTAGTTTTTATTTTACTTTTTAATATTTTTTTTAATTTCATTATTATTTTTTCTTTATTTATTTTTTTTTTTAGTTTTATATTACATCTTAATATTTTTTAATATTATTATTATTACTTTTTTATTTTTATTGTTATTTTTTATATTTTTTTATTTGCATTATTAGATATTATTATGTTTTTATTACTGTTATTACTTTTTACATTGTTATGAATTTTGTGTTTTTTGTTATTTTTTCAGTAAACATATTAATATTTGAATCAGTCATATTTCTGTCAATAAAATTTTGTTTGAAGGATTTTTTATATTTCAAATTAAATACCATCACTATTTATTTTTAATTGTATTGATTTTTTGTTTTTAGTTTTTATTACGTCATAGCTGAAATTCTTCAGTAGTTTGTAGTTTCCCTAATTTTGTTACACTAACAATAAACAAAATCCATTCTTATAACCACGATTAATTATTAAAATACATTATATAAAGCAAAAGCATATATGGAATTGTGTATCATTAAATAAAAATAATAATAATAATAAAAACAAAAACAAAAAATAATAATTTTAACAAACACAACATCACCGCGATCATGCAAAAATCGCAAATTTATTGCTGTCATTATCTTTTCTTGGTCTTGGTCAACTGATTCTCACCGGTTGAAGGCTTAACAACACAACTTTCCCCACCTTCATGCTTTAAATTAACCAATTCATTACCTACACACACACTCGCATGCATATAAAGCAACTAACCGCATTCCCTTTCATCTCACTTTGCAGCTCAATTCACCGAGGATGGTTCTTTCATTGGTCAGTATGTGCCGGGCAAGCTGCAACCGCCCGTCAGTCCACAGCCTATAAACAACACGCCAGCAGCGCATCAGTCGCCAACCGCGCCGCCAGCGCCAACACAAGCCGCCGCTTCCTCAAATACACCTGCTGTGGCCACCTATGTTTAGGAGCAATAGACGCAGGAGCAACTACAAAATATGCAGCAACAGCAGCAGCAACCGCAAAGGCACAATGGGAGTAGCCAAAGTGCAAGCGAATGAAATTGTAGGTCGGACGAGCAGCGAAATTTTAATGCGCGACGAGGCTAGAGGTGTATAATTTGTAGCGATTTCAATTAGGTAAGCGAGTTATAAAGTGAAATGACTTTGATAAGCAATGACCAATTATCAAATGCTCATTTCACCCACGTGTTTGTAGTAGGAATAGCGTTGAGTCGGAGTTTGTGTACTGTCTTAAGTGAAATTTATACGATTGTTTATTATCGGAAAATGTAGAAAGTGGAACATGAAAATACGCTAATCAAAGGGCGTAAGAATAAAATATACGATTTTTAATGCAAGTAATACGAAGGAATACAGAAACTGCTTTTTATGCTGAAGTGAAAGTAATGCTTTACTAAGCAACTGAGTGGAATTTGCAGAGCAAGAGTTTAAATTTAATTTTGCTTCGTCTAATAATATGGATATATGTACATATTTACAGTTTGTAGTGCTGCATTTGTGGTCTTTAAATAAATATTTGTGCTAATGCGATATTTGAGCTATTATTTGTGAAAATATATGTTAAAATGATTTATATAAAAGATGTAAAATTTTTTTAACAAATTATTGCGATTAAGGATTGCATATTATTTTCAAACTTTTTTAAACTATATTTTCAAATACTTTATCCTTATAAATTCTATATGTAAACAAAAAAAAAAATAATTTTTAGAAATTCACAAGTGGATATAACCTCACTTATGCATTTAACCTTGTTTTTTTAATAATATTTTTTTTTTCTAAAAAATGCAGTACTACAAGCATTGTATGTATAATATTAAAGCGGCGCAAGCAACATTAGCATTTATTTACTAAAAAAAAAAAAATTAGAAAGAAAAATAATACACCCACACCACACTAAATCAAATGTACTATTTATTATTAAATGTATTGGTAATTGTAGCTTGTTTAAGCCAATATTTGCGTTCGTTTGTTGTTATTAGTAATAATAGCAGCTGTAGATTTAACAAAATACTAACAAACAATTTTCAGTTCAAGTAATTTACGCAAGTGCGAAAATATTAAAAAAAAAAAACGCTTCAATAAAGCGTTCAAAGCCCCTCTGAATATTTAATTTCAAGCCAAATAATTAAATATTGCATTTTGAAAAAGAAAAACAAAAAAAACTTTATTTGAGTTGCATTGTAAAAAATTAAATTACTTTGGCAAGCCTTATACGTTGAGCTTACATGAAAAAAATACAAATATTTGTGGAAAATGATTTTAATTTTAATTTACGCAAAGCCTTTAGATGTAATATAAGCCAGTAAGTACGTGCGTGTGAACTGTTACATACAAATTAAACGAATCTCAATGTGTGTATGGTAAAAAAAGATATACAAATAATATGTATGAAAAAATATATATAAAAAAATTAAAAATTATATATATAAAAAAAAGTTTATATAAAAAAATAAAAAAATTATATACTATAAAATAAAAATTATATATAAAAAATTAAAAATTATATATAAAAAATAAAAAAATCATCTATAAAAAAATAAAAAAAAATTAAAAATCCAAAGAAATGTGCTATGTGGTTGGATTTTGGCGAATTTCCACATATTTAAAAATATTTTTAACTACTACTTACGTCATTTCAATTCAAAACCAAACAAAACAGTAAGGGAATTTTGCCAGATATCAAAATGAGCACACATTGCAAAAGCTTATTGTTGTTGTGAATATCATTTGCGCTGCCAGTGTTTGTAATATTAAACAAAAACATATACGAAATAGTAATTTATGCTAAAGTTCAATATATGTATGTATGTGTATGTAAAACAGTTTTCATTAGTGTAAAAGTGTTGCTTTTTACACATCGAATATATATATACATATATACAAACATAAATTTACAAAATTAAATATCGAATTGCTGTATACAAGTAAAGAAATTTAGTTAAAATTTAATATTAGCATTGTTTGTTGCTTGATTTCTTGATATAATTGTAACAATAGTTTGCTGAAAATATGAAAATATATAAAAAAACATTTGTTTTAAATTCCTTCAACTGCCGACACACTACTTAAATTCAGTTTTATGTTCAAAATGCCATATAAAAAAATACACCTCAAAATTTCTAACCTCAAAGCTCTCTTAACGACTTAAAAGAGTAAAAAATCAAAATTACATACTCAATATGCTAATTTTTAGGAAGTGTGTGTATATGAAAAAATGGCATTGACGTAAAATATTCAAAAAATCGAATACAATAGTAAATTTACAATTTTAAGTTATATTCATAAACAAAATACACTTCTTTTCAATATATTTTTTATCATAGCATAAATTTTTCGATTTCCTAAATAATTACAATAGTCTTGCATTGCTGTCCTTATGACACTTATCTCAGCTATTAACACAATGCAATCAATAAACAAAAAAAATAAATATACATAAATATGTTTAATAACATAAATATTAATTTAACAAATGTTTTATTGCTGTAAGGAAAATAGGTTGATGCAATTTAGATTTAAATAAATATATTTATAATTAATTTTCATTTTTTAACACGTCCATAGTTTGTAAACACTAAAAGAGAAAATGCATTTTTTAACTTAATATAAATACATATACATAAGTAAAAATGTAAAATATTTTATAATTTTATTTTTTTTTTTGTTTTTTTCAAATCAAAAATAATAGTTTAAGCTTGCTAGAAAATTTGTAAAAAGCTGCTTGAAATACAAATAAACGAAAATGCAACAAACTTTTTACAAACAAGCAGCAATAAGTAGCAACTCAATTCTCAAACGTACTACGTGAAATACATTTGGTCAGCAAACTTTTAATAGGCACTGTGCTCGCAAAGTGCTAACACACGTGCTGAATTGCACTGTGAGTTAATAATTTAATAAAAAAAAATTGTTGATTTTCACAAATAAAAAAATGTACACGTACAATATGATAAAAAAAACTAAAATTACGAACAATTTTATATAAATTTTCCTAAGTAAAAATTAAAATTCTCCTAAGTAAAAACTTAAATTTTTTAAATATGTACGCGTAAGTGAATTAAAGAGAAGTAGCACCTTTAATCATTAATTTTTTTTTTGTTTTTCTTGTCATCAGCCCATCCAGTGATTCGATTAAATTCCGTTCTATCCACACTTAAACTAATTAATTAATTAAATGTTAAATTTATTATCATTAATTATTATATTACATAAATATACATATATAAAATTGATATATAGGTACTGCAATGAATAATGAAATCTTTAATAATAAAACACTAAAAAATCAAAACCGAAAAATTTGTTTTTATTTCAAATATGCATAAATTTAATCAGCAATAATATAAATTGGTTAATTTATGGGATGATTTGTTGAATTGGTTTATACACGCGTCGCGGTGATTATTTGTATATTTGTAAATGTTGCTTACATTGTGGTATGCAATAATTACATTTTAATAAAGGTAATTAACTCAATTTATTAATTAATTATAATAAGTGTAATATATATTTTGTTAATAAGATTTTAAAACAAAGAACTTTCCAATATAGTTTTTTTGATTTTTCAGTTTTTTTTACAATCTGAACACTACATGTTTTTGCCTAATATTTTACATAAAAACGTCACAAAATTTTAGTTACAGCCGGGCTGCAAAAAAAAAAAACATTAAAAAATAATTTAACTAGCATTCCAATTATAATTTTTTCATTTTAATTTTTTTTTATATTTTTTTATTTATATATATATGTATTTTTATATATACGTATATATACATTATATATACATATATATATTATATACCTATATATGTATATATATGCATATCTTTTTATATTTTTTTTTATTTATTTCAATTTTTTTTATTTAAAAATTTTTTTTTAGTTTTAGAACTAGACTTTATGAAATTATTTTATATTAATAGTTGATTTTTGGCTTCAGAGTGCTAGGTAGGTTGAAATCGTAGATCTGTGCCAATTTCTTAAGAGCCCACTGCATCAACTACAATTTTTTGAAATTTTGACTATTTTTATTTATAATTTTTTTTTTTATTCTTGTAATGTTGATAAATAACTAATGAAAAATGGATATTAAAAAATATTAATTGCCTTCTTTACGACACTTTAAATAACCCGTTAAGTTAAAAAAAAAAATATTTTTTTGTTTTAACCTCAAACATTTTAGCTCAAGAATGAAATCTTCAATTTTATATTGAAATTTAAAAATTTAAGAGTTAATTTGTAATCCAAACTTCTTGGTTTCAAAATTAAATTTTCAACTTTTGTCTCACAAAATTAGAATTAATTATTGAAAATATAATTTTTTCCAAAAAAGTTTGAATTAAAAAATTCGAAAGCTTGATTATAACATTTTTAAACAAAATTATAACTTAGAACGTTAAATAAGAAATCTTTAAAATCAAAACTAAAATAATACGAAAAAATCAATAAATTCACCTGCACCCTTGCACCCGCATAACCCATCGAGATGAAAGTACGCAAACAATTTATAAAATAAAACTAACACAAACACAAACACACAAAAGTATATATCAATAACTACAATAGCGGTCTGTGAATGCGAAATATATACATACATTATTATGTATTTCTGCTAGCTATATATGTATATGTATATTGACTTTTTAACATAAAAAAAAGAAATAAATTAACAAAAATAATTAATATGGCCGCTTAAATGGGATGAAATGCTAAGATGTGATATAAGCCGTAGCAAATCACGTGACAATTAACTTGTCCAATAATTAAATATTTTAATTAATTAAATATTAACTTTCTTAAAAACAAACGAGTAAGTATTTTCAGCAGATTTAAGCATCAAACTTATTTGAGACTATTTATTTAAATAAAATTAAAAACAACGATTACTCAAAAAAGTAATTAAATATTTAATAGCAATTAACATTAATTATCAATTAAATAATAATCACAGCAGTTATGTCAACCAAAACTATATAATACTTACCAGAATCGGGATGTTTTAACACTAATTGTTTACTAAACATAGCTAAAATTTTTTAAGTATACAAAAACAAAAATTATTGTAAAATGTAGTTTCTAACACTGCCGATTTGCGCAACGCGTACATCCAAAGTTATTAGAAATACTTAAAATATTTATGTAATATAATATTATAACTCAATATTTAAACAAAGTTAAAGTTGAAAAGAAAATGGCCAACATGCTTGTTATCATTTTGATGGCGGACACGCACACAAGTCAGTGCGGATGTAAGAGGTTCTCCTGACGCTAATTATGCCTAGTATTGCAAGGATTGAATAATCTTGATAATGAGTGAATTTCCTGATACTTCCCACGCTCTTTTTGACATATTTATGTGTATTCACTAAGAAAATAAACAGCAACAATGCTCTCGGAAGCAGAAACTTGGATAAAATCATATTTATATTTTTAAGAGCAAGAACCAGAGAAGGCAGTATGTTCTGAGCAGGACCGCTATGACTTACAGAATTACTGTATACCTACACACCAGGTGGCTCATTACTGTGAACGCCACTTTCGAGCGGTCCTTTAACTAATAACTCTCTCGAAAACTACAAAATAGAACTTATTAGGGTTTATATTTTTTCTTTAGAATCAACCAAGGACTAATGACTTATTAAAAACCCTTTAATCCTTCATGGTTGCAAATATGGTAAAACATAAACAAAACTGCTCCAATTAATTAAAGATTACTAAATAAATTAGTTATAACAAAAAAATAGTTTTGGATTTAAATTACTTATTTATACTTCTTTAACATTTATTTGAATATAAATAACTCAAAGTCAGCAACTCAATTAAGGACTACACTTAATACTAATACAAAAAATAAAAACAAAAATATTTTGGCTGAGTATACACATTTATCGATAAACTATATGTATTTGCGTATTTAATAATTGTGAAGGCTCGCATTATAATATTTATAATAAAAATTTATAAAATAATTGATTTTAAATTTTAGAGACAAATATATATGAATAAAAAATATATCTGGGAACTAAAGATCAAATACATATATAGTTAAACTATTTATAAAAAAAAATATTCATATTTATAGTAATCCAAACATTCACAAATATAGAAAATATGTAATAAATATTAAAATATTTAACATTTATATTATAATATACAAATGTATCTTCATTAAATATTCTCTAAGTATCGCATGATGCTGTGGAGTTTGAATTAATAAATAAAGGATACATGTATTATTATATACATATGTATATGTATTTTTCTTATTCAAAAGGCTATCGTTAGTTGTTATATGGAACTCATAAGGCCTGTGCGTAAGAAAAGGATGGGCGATCACCCAATAGTTTCAGTTAGGATTGTAAATTGAAATGAATGTTTAAGAGGAAGCTTTAGTAAACACTACCGGAGAATTATACGTTAGGTGACGTGTGAATTCCAAAGCATGTTCGGAATATTGAAACAGTGAAAACAAAATGTCCATTAAATATTCTCGTAATTAAAATTGATTAATTTTATTATCATTAATTAATAATATAACCATTGCAACGCTGTACTGAACTGAACGAAATGTAATTTTCTTTCGTTAAGTAGCAATGACAGTCATGTGATGACTTATGACATTTTGTCAGAGTGGTGGTAGTCGATAAAGCGAATACTGGAAAATATACAGAAAAAGTAAATTTCTTTAGTAAATTCTTTGCCATTTCGTAGTCTTTTTGCGTGCCACACACAGCTACTTCAGGTGTTAGTCGAGCCCAAGCACACCCAATTTGCAAATATCTTATTAGTTGCAACATCTAATCTCCTGTAAGTCAGCGAGCAGAACAAAGAAAGCAGAAAAATGAGTGAAGGTTGCTATTTCAATATTGATGGTGGCTATTTGGAAGGTTTGTGCCGTGGTTTCAAGTGTGGCATATTGAAGCAGTCGGACTACCTAAATTTGGTGCAGTGCGAAACTTTGGAAGGTTAGTGCGACTGAAAACTGGCAGTATGCAAGAATACCTGAAATTTACGACATTGAGTTTTGATTTTTTTTTTTTAACATAGAATAGCAGTTGTAAGGGGGTGGTATGGTCATGTGACACACTATTAAAGTTTCATGTGCGAGTGTGTGCGTGCATGCATTTGCGAAGTGAATAATAAAAGAGTAGAAGAGAACAGTGGGGCGTTTGCTATGTAATGAAATGTCAAACTCATGGGAGCTGTCTTGTGATTTATTTTTATAATAATTTCTATTCTTGTTTTGTTTATAGATTTGAAATTGCATCTACAGAGTACTGACTATGGCAGTTTCTTGGCCAATGAACCATCACCACTTTCCGTTTCGGTCATTGATGACAAGCTACGCGAGAAACTTGTCATTGAATTCCAGCATCTCCGTAATCATGCTGTAGAGCCATTGGCCAGCTTCTTAGACTTCATAACCTATGGCTATATGATTGATAACATCATTTTGCTCATCACTGGTACTCTACATCAGCGTCCAATTTCTGAATTGATTCCCAAATGTCATCCATTGGGTAGTTTCGAACAAATGGAGGCAATTCATGTTGCTGCTACACCAGCTGAGTTGTACAACGCTGTATTGGTTGATACACCATTGGCACCATTCTTTGTTGATTGTATTTCCGAACAGGATTTGGATGAAATGAACATTGAAATCATTCGTAACACCTTGTACAAGGCCTACTTGGAGGCTTTCTATGAATTCTGCAAGAAATTGGGTGGTTCCACCGCCGACGTTATGTGCGAAATCTTGGCTGTAAGCTTGTGTTATATATTTTTTATTGTTTATAAAGTACTAAACTATAATTTATGTAATGTAACAGTTTGAAGCCGATCGGCGTGCCATTATCATCACGATAAACTCCTTCGGTACCGAATTGTCCAAGGATGATCGCGCCAAGTTGTATCCCCGTTGTGGTAACATGCACCCAGATGGTTTGGCGGCTTTGGCACGCGCTGATGACTACGAACAGGTGAAGACGGTAGCTGAGTATTATGCTGAATATGCTGCACTCTTTGATGGCTCTGGCACCAATCCTGGCGATAAGACACTTGAAGATAAATTCTTCGAGCATGAAGTTAAACTCAATGTTTATGCTTTTATGCAACAGTTCCACTTTGGAGTTTTCTATGCGTACTTGAAGTTGAAGGAACAGGAGTGCCGCAATATTGTGTGGATTTCTGAGTGTGTGGCTCAGAAGCATCGTGCGAAAATCGACAACTACATACCCATTTTCTAAATCACATAATCATATTGTTGTTTTTTGGGTTGTTGCTGTCCCTCGTGTGAGTTTTAATTATTTCTTCGTTTAAAATAAACTTCTTTTATTCGACTGAAATAATTAGCTTAAATTAACGCGCGTAAATGAATTGTTAACAGTATCTTTTGTGCATACATGTATATACCAATATAAATTAATTTACTTCATTTGCATATGTGCGCTGCAATAGAAAGAAAATTATTATATTTCGTTCCGGTATAAACTTAACTCTAAATCTTTTTGTGAATATTATTGTTATGAAAGAAAACATACCTATACACACATGCATATATTAAATGAATGTTCACAAAGTACATATAAATATATGGAAATATAATGTATTAAATAACATGTTGTGCAAATATATATATCAAAAATAGATTGTATTAAAATTAATAAAATTATTTCCAGACATTCCTTAAAATTCAAACGTCTCCAAATAATATTTCAGTTCCTAGATATCACATATCGGGTGAGATATGTTAGAAATTAGGCTCTTAAAATGTTTTTAATAGTCTTTCAGATTGAAAACTTTTTGTGATGTTTAGGTGATCTGACTTTAGTTAGTTTAGGTGCATAGTTCAATTGTATATCCATATATCTATATTACAAGTGAAACTATTCAAAAACAATTTCAAATAAATAATAAAATAAAGTTAATAAAAAGATTATATTTTAAGTAATTTAAAGCGTAAAAGAAATAACCTACTTTACTTAAATAAGAAATAAAAAAATAATTATAAATAAGATAATTTTTCTTCATTATTTATTTGTTTATAAATTTAAGACAGGCTAGGAAACATATTTTTCAAATTTCTCCAATACTCAAAAATTCCTCTCATTAAAAAGTTGGGCATTGTTTTTCTTGTCTGTCAATTTCATATTCGCAAGTGGCAACACTGAATGTGCACTGACGATTTGCAACGCAAATTCGTTTTTCGTTGGTTTTCTTCGTCGATGATCGAAGAGGTGGAAAGAAGTTTTATTCATCGTGCGTAGAGACTCACAAAGAAAAGTTTTATACAATTTCGCCATTGAATATTGTAATAAAGACAAAATAAGTGAATAAATTGTTCTCTGAGGCTAAAAAGAAGCGGTCGTGCGAAACCATAGAAACGAAATAAAATTTCCTTATAGGAAAAAGTGATGTGAAGGAGCAGCAGTAGTACAGAAAACGACGAAGTAAATTCCAATTGGACTTGAAACTACATAGAAAAGCAAAAGACAAGTCGTCGTCATATGCGAAAAGCACAAATCAAAAAAGTGAACAAGTCCAAAGCAAAACGAAAAACTAGAAGTTAAAGTGGAAGCAGTGAGAGTGGGAGAGTCCAAAAGAAAATTTTGACAGTTGGTAACGATTATAGAAAAAAGTGGCTAAACTCATCCAGATACAAAGGCCCGGCTCGGATATAGAAACTTACATCGTAATAAAAAGGAAACAGTGGAAATAATATATATTGGCTAACAAAATTCAAGAAACGAACGTATCAAAAGTAAAAGCTTAACCAACTGATCGCCTCTTCTACTCATCTTACTGCTTCTATCGCCGATCTTTGTGGTTATTTAACTCGCAACACTATTAGTAAGGCTTTAAAGTCTTTTACATGCTGTAGTATTATTACCTGTACCCTAAAACACCGCCCCGGAAACAGCGGAATACTCATATCGATTACAAACAACCTAGCTCCAACCGTCAACAGCATTTTCGCTGCCAACGTTTAAATAACGTTAGTAGACTAGTTAAAATCCGTGACTTGTTCTTGTGTAAAAATTTTCGTAATTTGAAGCAGCTGACGTGAAATTTAAAGAATTGTCATACATTTGTGTGTTAATAATCATAATCAGCTTTAACCTGTATTACTCGGCTTAACATTCACTTCTTCACAATAGCTATAAAACAAATAAGCGAATAAAGTCGCCCATTAAGCAGCTGTTGCTGTGAGGATTAGTTGACCATTCTTGATATGGCACTCGACATGGGTTTGCCTGTAAATGGCACTAATGCGCTGACATCATCCTTCACAGCTAAGAAAAAGGATGCATCTACTGCAGCAGAAGAGAATTTATGGTAAGAAATATGAATAAGAAGAACCAAAATCTTTGTAGGGTGGAGTAAAGTCTGTAAAGACGATGTGGGTAGATGAAAACAATGAATCACACAAGTATTTGATTATGAAAGACATACTATAGATATCATAAAGGACCATATGTGGGTGTAGACAAATACGAAACGGTTGTGTCAGCGTAATGCAAATAAAACAAAATATTTCAGCTATAACTTCTCAGTTTTTATTAAAAATTCTTCGAAAATTTCCTTAAAAATATTTTAAAAACTGTTCAGTTTTATGTATTTATATTTTATATCTCTTTTTGCATTTCAATTTATTTTATTTTATTTTCAGCAACAGATATGTGTATATTTCAGAGTAAAAACAATTTTAAACTACACACACACTTTTATTACATACACTTGTTTCTGCAATGAATTTGTTAATGACAACATTTACTGCTCCCCTCGTTACCTCATCTAGATTTTTGTCAGCACCACACACGCATGTACAAACATACTACAGTCGACGTCATTCTATTAAAGGAAATTTATACATACATATATACCCCTCGTATCACCGACAAAACACCTCGCAGACATTCAATGCGCCTTTGGCTAAAACAGATTTGCTATTTTTAATTATTCACAACACAAAGCTAAGAATTGAGTGTATGTGTCACCTAAGCTTGAAACTCACACGTTTGCTCCGCAGATTTCACCTTTCATAACATACTAATGATTTATGTGTCACTCATTTTTCCCAGAGCACTTTTAATCGCTTCGAATGCCAACACAATTGTCGCTGTAGGATTCAACACCCTCATTTTTGTTCCATTTTCCATTTATATATTTTCTGTCCTTCTATCTGCAAGTTCTGCTTCCTTTGCTCACATTTCTACATATTATCCACTACTTTGCGAAATATTGCAGCGGATGATTAACTCTCCTTGTTGCTTACATCTGCAGTCCATTAAAATATCTAAGCTTTAGCTTTGCTCTCTCGCATTGCTGGGTTTTGTGTTCGTGTCATTTTTTCATGGATTTCTGCTTCTCCCACTCGTTTTGAGCAGGCATCTAGCCAACTAACTGACTGCCAAACGCTCTTGTTGATTACAGATTAACTTGCAGATTAGGAAAGCGAAAAATTGCAAATGCAAATATCTCACTCATATGTGTATGGGTTCACAGCATACACTATTTACATACGTATGTACATATTAAAAAAAATGTTTTTTCTTTCACATATTTGCTTTCTACGTTTAAAGGCGCGTGAACATTTTAGCATCTTTGCAGCCCCAATGCCGTCTCTGCCGACGATTTTGCCACTCTTTTCAATGTTTTCGCATATTGTTTTTTTTTTGTTTGACTGTGACTGAACTTTTTGCAAAGTAAAAGCGCAACAATTATTTTCCCATGAACCAATTCGTCGGCGCCGGTTCGTTAGCCAAAATTGTCTGTTACCACTAGCTCTAAGTTCGTGTTTTTGTAAAATTGTTATCAGTAATATTTCGCCACTGATTATGCCGACTATATAGATAAATATAAATATATGGATATTTAATTTTGTAAACATTTGCCTTTCCGCTGTATTCTAAATTTACGGTCTTCACTACTAAGACTGCTTGCTCCGCTGAAAGTGCAATTGTCTATTTTTTGTTGCTGTAGCAGCTGTCTAATCGGTGAATACGTTAAATATTGTTATCAAGTTCATATGATTGCGGCATTTCAGTTTGCTTTACTAGTTGGCAGCTATTAAAAATTATGTGATTTCAAATATTTATAGGTATATTGTGAATTTCCATAGACAAGGTGATACTGTCGTTTGTTATTGATGTAACTTCATTTTTATATTACATAAACAACTTTTGCTTAGTATATGAGTTATATATGTATATTAAGCACCATTCCCAGGACAGTCTTATCCGGTCAAAGACCTTAAATTTCCAAAATGTGTTTTGCTGCATCAAAACTATGTTACAACAAAAACTTTTTTTTTTAAATGAAACCAATTCATATTTCAATAATTGTTTGTTTGGCTGTGTTTTTTACGACGTGAAAAATTTTTCTGTCGATTTTTACTTTGGAATTACATTTAATAATGAGTTTATTTGAAATGCATCAGAGAGAGTGCAGAGGATCTTAACACCACTTATCGATCGACTCAACACACTTTGATTAATATTTTAAAATTAAAAACATGTCAAGGCTAGACCCGTTTTAAAGGCCTGAATGGTGTTCCAAAACAGAAACCGAAAAATACAAAATTCATGAAGGCACTAAAGGCACTCAACTATACAGTAAAAGTGTATGGAAAATTGGGTTAAGTGTTGGCATGCTTATATTCATTCAAACCTATTTGAAGGTGACAACAAGGATGTCCGGATCAAATTTCGATCGATGGTTATTATCGACATGATTGAAATTGCAACAATTTTTAAAATTCGACTAGTATCAAACATATACTTGAAATATTTGATGTTTAACAAAATACTGATATATTATTAATTTTATTTTATACTTGAAAGTCGCGAAATCAAATTTGACAAATTACTTTTATGTAGAATAGGCGTGGTTCGCCACGATTTGTCAATTTAAACTGTAAATAATCCAATGAAATGATAAATAATTTTTAATAAACGGTCCAGTTTTGAAAACTATATGCTCTGTAGCAAATAAATTTTCGTGTTAAAAAGTGTTTGATTTTTCACATTACTATAACAAGTATAGAATGCCAGATGAAATAATCATACTTTGACAATTCTCTTGCCAATTGCAAGCATTTTTATACTAACAGGGAATATTAAGTAATGAGAGCTTGTAATTCATATATGGAGTCTGGAACTTTAAAGTTATATTAAATAAAGTATGTTAGCTAGTCATTTAGCCATCCATTTGGTGTCGTCGGTCGTTTCGTTGAGACAGTCTTTGGCCGTATAAAATCCGTGTTCGGTTTGAGATCATTGACTGTTGTGTTCAACTCATTTTTACAAACGGCCGATATTCCACTATAACATATACTTTCGGTCCACTTATACATGAAAGTCTTGAAAAGTTTTGATCGATTTGAACAATTTTTACTCATACTTGGTATATATTATTTTTGGGTATACTGGAAAGTGAAAATATGGTAATGATTAATATAGTGAGAAGTAGGCGTGGTTTTAGCCCGATTTCAGTCAATTTCAAACTGTAAACTTGAATTTAAGAATGATAAATGCCGAATTTGGTTGAAATCGTCGAGCAGTTAGGTATACAAAACTACTATACTCTGTAGCAATATGTTGCATGTGTATAAAAAAATACAGGTTGATTTATTCACACTTACTTAAATATTGTATTTATAATGACAGTTGAAATGACATCATAGCTTTGAAATGCGAAAATGTTCTGACTAAGCTTTACTTAAGCCTATTTTTATACCCCAAACAGGGTGTATTAAGTTCGCCACGAAGTTTGTAACGAATTAAATCCTGTAAAGTATACACATATGTATACATAGAGAAATAATAAGCGTTTGTATGTAGGTAAACTGGTCCCTCAGTTTTTGAGATATCCATCTGCGTATGTCCCTTTTCTCCGCAAAAAGCTGTTTATTTGTCGGAAATGCCGACATCTGACCAGTATGACACAAATTCACTGCCAGTATGGAAAAATTTGTTCTTTGACAAGTTACCTTCACAAAATTGGGCACAGATCTGATTTTTATACCCTGAACAGGGTATATTAAGTTTGTCACGAAGTTTGTAACACCCAGAAGGAAGCGTCGGAGACCCTATAAAGTATATATATAAATGATCAGTATGTTGAGCTGAGTCGATTTAGCCATGTCCGTCTGTCTGTCCGTCTGTCCGTCTGTCTGTATATATACGAACTAGTCCCTCAGTTTTTAAGATATCCTTTTGAAATTTTGCAGACGTCATTTTCTCTTAAAGAAGCTGCTCATTTGTCGGAACGGCCGATATCGGACCACTATAACATATAGCTGCCAAATAAACTGAACGATCGGAATCAAGTTCTCATATGGAAAACTTTCGCATTTGACAATGTATCTTCACCAAATTTGGTATAGATTATTTTCTAGGGCAAAAATGTAATATCTGAGAAAATTGTTCAGATCGGTTAACTATAGCATATAGCTACCATACAAACTGAGCGATCGGAATCAAGTTCTTGTATGGACAACTTTCACATTTGACAAGATATATTCACGAAATTTGGTATATATTATTTTCTAAGGTAACAATGTAATCTCTAAAAAACTTGTTCATAACGGGTTACTATAGCATATAGCTTCCATACAAACTGGACACATAGTTACTAACAGAAATGCACCTGTGAAGGGTATTTAGCTTCGGTGCAACCGAAGTTAACGTTTTTTCTTGTTATATTATTCTTCAAAATAAAGATCATACCCTTTTATACCATTACAAATAGAATTGTGAAGGATATCACAGCTTTAAGGCCGAAGTTAGCATTTTTTCTTGTCTAATTATTATTTTTTGTTCCCATTTAAGCTTAGAGACCTTAAACTTGAATTCGTATTTGAAAAAATTCTAAAAATCCCCACTAACAGCCCTTGTTATAATATAATTAACACTTTTTCTAATATTCAATAATAAATTTCATTCACAATCACCCAGATATAATCATAACTAGAAAAGTTTTATTCATCGCCGATGATTCATTTACTGCTACCTTCGAAACCCATAACAATTTTGAGTTTATTAGCTGACTGACTGAGCACCGTTCGACGTCGATAACCAAAACGAGATGACACCACACACCCATACAAACGTACATAGACACTTACACATGCATAGTTATTATATTGAGTATATATTGGTATGGGCCAAGAGGCATATTGTTGGTATGGAGATACTAGAGGTGGCGCATTAATTTTTGGTTGGGTTGGCAAATTAAAATTCTGTTTGCGTTTTGAATTCGCCAATGCGGTCGAGAGAAACAAAAAGAAATAAATAAATGAATTTACAAAAACAAAAAACACAAATGGAATTGTATCTCCACACTCAAGTTCGACTTGTCGGCGATGCTCAGTTATGTACGAATTTTTCAAAAATGTTAAGACACGCTTTATTGTTGTTGTCACAAATTGTTTGGTGTTGATGCCTTTACTCGAAATTATGTGTGTGTGCATGTGTGTACTTTTGTTTTGTTTTTTGTTGTCACTATGCTTTTAGGCGCTTTTGCGCGTCTTGTGTTTATACCCCAATCAAGGTATACTAAGTTTGCAGGAAGTTTGTAACATTCAAAAGAAAACGTCGAAATCATTATTCATATGATCAGCCTGACGAGTTAAGTTTACTTAGGCATATCCGTCTGTTTGCTCCTTTGTATATTGCGACAAGTCTCCCAGTTTTTGAGATATTCATCTGAAACGTTGCAAAAATCCTCTCCTCTTCAAAAAGCTACTATTTTTCGGAACCGTCGATAACGGTCTACTATAGTATATATCCGCCATACAAAATTAACGATCAAAATCAAGTTTTCTTTGTAAGACTTTTCTTATTTGTGAAGGGTATTATAGCTTCGACCGAAGTTAACGTGATTCCTAGTTTTTTCCCCCAATTTTCGTCAAATTTTTTTGCACAATAGATAGTTAAAGGGAAATATTGGAATACCGCTCTTATAAGTGGCTATTTGACCATTCCGTTAAACACAAAACCATTGTGAGCCGTTGCTTAGTTGTTATTTGAAAGCGACTCTAACAACAAACTAACAATAAAAGAACGTAGGAAATGGTAAACCGTGATAAATGTTAGTTATAAAGTGGTCGATGTCGTCATCGCTATTGGCGAACCCGAATGCCATATGCGTTGCGAGCCGACAAAAGCGTTCGGGGAGAAAGTAGGCGGACGCACTGACGATGATTGAGTGCGCTTGAGTACAAATAGTATGAAATAGAATTTAAGCGTGTGCGTCAGGCATTTCACCTACTCCATTTCTACACAATTCACAACAATAACAATTAGTGCGACTTTTTGTTTTGGTTTTCAAGTTTTCTCATTTATTTATTTCTTGCCTTTCGTTGTTCATCAAAAACTTATAGCTTATGCTGCCTATTTATTTATTTACTGCTTATACATATTTATCTCATGTTTAAAGCTCACATTTCTTCAATGTAAACATCATCATCTTCATCTTTGTTAATATCATCTTCCTCGTCGGGGTTGTTCTTATCACTCCTCACATTCAATTTTTGTTGCTGCTTTTGCTTCTCAGCTTCGGCCTCGGCCTCGGCCTCGGCTTCCTCTTGTTCTTGTTTATCGTAGCTCGCCTGTATGCGTTCCAATAAGTCGGTTGCGACAACTGCAAAGCCCTCCCAAATCACGTCCGGTCGTGTGCTGTGCTCAAACAGACGCTCCTCATCCAAATAGTCGACCAACAAATCACAAACATCATCCAACACTTGCTCCTGACACACGTCCGCCACATTGTTGGCGTCGATTAGCAAATTCCACAACGCCTGACAAATAATCGTAGCCAAAAACCAATCCTCCTCCTGCAATGCCGCCGCGAGCAGTGTGTACAACAATTCGGCGCCTTTGTGTTGCATGAATGGCGCACGATTCTCCGCATCGCCCAGCAAGTTAACGAGCACGCCAATGGCACAGGCCTTGAAGTCGTATGCCTGGTTGGCAGCGCCAGCAGACAGCTGTTTCACGACCAACGTTAGTCCGCCGTTGCGGCAGAAGTAGCGACGTGCCTTGTCGTTGCGTGTCAAATTGCCCAAAACGCGCGCCGTCTCCACCTGTGATGCATCGTCGCGACACGTCTTGAGCGCATAGTAAAGTGCTGTGGCCAAATCGCCGAGCACACACTGCAATGAACCTTTGGCGGCCAACACTTGTGCCGGTGTGCTATTCTGCTCCTGATAGAAGCACAGATTGTGCAGTGCACCTAATGTGGCATGCAACAATTCCTGCAGATCGCTTTTCTGTGTATGCAAAAAGCGCATAATTTAGTTAAAATTGTTGTGTTGCTGTCGTGTTCGGTTGTGACTTACCAATTGTATGGCCTTCATGTGCGTTATGGCATTCAGTAGATTCAACATAATAACGCCCAGATTATGCATATTGCCCAAACCGATGCCCACCTCGGTGTTGACGCTCATATTTGCCACGACGCGTATCATTTTGACGAGCACATCGATCACGGTGTCGCCGAGTGAGTTATGCAGAGTCAGCGGCTCCTTTGAGTAGAGCTCCAGCACACGTAGCAAATACTGCATGGCCACGTCGTTGTGATAGAACTGTGTAATGAAAGGAAATATTTTAGTATGTCAGGCCAGGTGTTAGCTGTGTTGTTCTTGAGTTTTTTTTTTTATTATTTTTAGCGTTTTTAAATGGAAAGAAAACGAAAGCAGTGCTAGATGGGTGCCCCTTAAAAGAAGAAATTATCTGCAATTGGTTTTTAATATCAGAAGTAGTTCTCACGTGGACCTCCTAGAAACACCGTATACTTTTTTACCCTAGTTTTCTTAATTTTCCTTTTTAAGTACCAAATTTGTATCACTCGAACTTGCCATTAACGCACGATATTATTAAAGAAGCGTTTTAAGAATACTTTACATGTTTTCGACAATTACCAGGTTGAAATACAGCAGTATTTCTTGTAGAATAGTATGGAAAGTGTTGCCTACCTTTCAGCGCAATTATATTTTTTTATTTTTCTTGCTCTCAGATTTTAGTCTACTGAAAATAGAAAGCTTTAAGAAAAATAGACCATAAAAATCTATCCTATAGGACTTTAACTGGATGTAAATTCCTTCCATCAAAAATATGCATACAAAGTGGTGCCTACCTTTCAGCTCAAAAATAAATTATTTTTGATTTATTTGGATCTCAGAATCTATTCTGCTTGAAATGAAAAGCTTCTAGAGATATAAACCACAAAATTCTATCCTGTCATAGAAGAACTCGCGGCCAAGCATTCATATAGTTCTTAAATTGGGTATAAATTCCTTTCATTGAAAATATGCATACAAATTGTTGCCTACATTTAGGAGCACTATTAAAAAAAAATAAAATTTTGCTGGTACTTGGATTATTTTCTACTGAAAACGGCAAGTTTCTATAGAAATAAACATTTAATAAGCCATAACACTTTATTATGGTATAAAAAATTCGCACCGAAGCTTTCATTTAGTATTTATGTTGGATATAAATTCTCTTTTATCAATATAGAAAGTGTTGCCTACATTTCGGAGCAGCGGTGCAAAAAGCGATAATTTTACTATTTCAGGATAAAACTTTACAAATCCCTAACATACCACCTCATTACTATGTCCTTAATTAATTAAACCACTGAAGGTATTTTTCAAAAATTCTGTGTAAACTCACCTGCACCCGAGCATTGTCGTATTTAGCCATTATATTGCCAAGTATGTAGCCCAGTCGACTGAATAATGACAGCAATTTTTCAGAGGCATTATCAAAGATCTCACAGCACGGACCCAGCAGCATGCCAATACGCGCTGTGTAGTTGACCAAAACATGACAGCAATCGCTGTCTTCCGATAGCACACTGCAAAAACCCAAAAAATACCCATTAGTCATATGTTATTCTCATAAAGTCATCACCACCCACTGCGCCACCCTTCGCTTTCGCCAAACTCACCTCAGTGTGCGCACGATGTTCGCTTGCACCTCCAGCTCGCCAGTGGCGACCTCCGCGGCACGCACCAAATGCGGACACGCCAATTCCAATTGTATGCTCTGTTGTTGCCTCGTCGTGCCCACATCCTCTGCCGACCATTCATTGCATCCCGTTGCATTCAGGTCCTTCTCGAAGGAATGCGTTGTCTGTCGCACATCGGATAATGCACGCAATGCGGCAGACAATTGATATAGCGAATGCAACGGTGGACCGGTTAGCTTTTTTGTTGCACCTGCTTCATTCAGTATTTGCAAATGCAATACCATCAACTCGACAGCGCCGTGGCGTGCCAGACGTTCGACTAGCGTATTCTGTTTGCTTAATTTCTGATAACGATCTTGCTGGGATTGTTCCAGCGCCTGTTTTGTATCGGTGCCAGGTGTCGGAGCCGTAGCTGGCTTCCGTGGCAATTCCAAACACTTTGGTCCAATTACGATTTGCGTCTTTGCTTGGCATCAGCACTTCGGCACCACGCTCTTGTCCGGTGCTGGTGGTGAGAAAGCGTATAGAACCATAGCCATAAATACATGCCTCGGGATCGTCTAGCGGACTGGCGCGTCCCAAACCGTCGATTAGCAAGTCGAGTAGGTCGTTGTCGTGGAAAAGTTGATCGTTCAGCTCGTTGCGTGCCACTTTGAAAATGAGCTTACAGGCACCAGTTAAGTTGCTGCCGGTGACGCGTAACTATACAGTTGTGCAATCATTATTATGAAGCGTAGTAATGAGCGATACAATCCTAACTACTTACCGCCAGTACCACGCGTGCGACGCCTAGTAATATTTTCGGTGACGAACACTCCACCAAACCATAAAGGCCGCCTAATATGAAGCCGCGCTTGTAGTGCTTCTCGTTTTTGCGCACACGCATATAGAGCTCGGCAAGGATCTGTAGCAAGACAAAAGAAAGCAATTCGATATTAGAGAGCAATTATGTTCAGTATGAAAGCACTTCAATATTGCGTTTTTTCTTCAGGGTTAACAATACGATTTTGTAAAATAATAAATATTGTTGTGTTCTGATTTTCGTGTAGCTCAAAACTAAGTGATTTGGTACAATATACTGCGATAGAGACTATGTTGGAGGTCAAGCTAGGAATATTTGTTTCTAACTTGAGCTACGTTGGTTGTTGTAAAAGTAATAGTTTATAGATTCACGTGATTAGACTTCTGAGTGCTAAAACTGCACTGGATAAATATTCTTAGACTAAAAATTTGTTTGCCTCCTAAAGGTATGCTTCACGCGTCATTAGAAAAACATTGCCTACATTTTATCGCATTATTATGCGACAAACTAAAAGTTAAATATAACGCTCAAATAAATAAATATTATGCAAACATACCGAATTAATATGATTCGCAGTCTCCTCACTGCATTCCTTAAGGCCAGCATGCTCCTTTAGCAGACCTATTAGCTTCTCAGTGGGTGATTGTGCCAATAAATGACAATTGCGTTGCTGAAATTTGCGTGAGCATAAAATATTGATCGCCGTATTGGAGCCACTCATATCCAAAGAGCTATTCTCGCTGCTACCCTGCGCATTTTTGAAGCGTTCCCTATTCGTGACGGCATCCGAGCGTTGCTTCGCTGCAAGAAATATAAATAAATATAAAGTGGACACATATATGTAATACCTTGAGTAGCAGCACACCACTCACCTTCTAACGCGACGCCTCTAATCTCGAGGGCGGGCAACTTTCTTGGCATTTGTTTCGCTTGACCACTCGCGCCACCTTTACCCACATCACCGCCTCCTGCAATATTTCCTTCAGTAACATCACAACGCGCGTCCCACGAATTGGAACGTCTTGAAGTGCGTCGCTTAGCTTGTGCTTCTTCTGCTGCTTCTTTTTCAAAGTCATTTCCATTTGGTTCATTGACTTCCTGTTGGTTAACCGGTATGGGTTCCAGTGAAGGGGTCATAGGCGCATGTCGTTGATTCTCGTTTTGCAAATAACGTAAACTACGCGGTCGCGGGTAAATACCGTAACACAAAGAAAGTGTAGGGAAAGAATTGTAAGTGAAAGTTAAACAAAAAAATTATAAGGAAAAAATTACGAAGAATTAGGCGAACTTACGAAAATGCGCTGGGCGGTCTTCCGGCCAACGCGACCTTGCCATAGAGCGCGCGTCCAGGCTCACGTGGCGTGACGGGACGACGCGTGCTGACCACTCGCACACCACCGACTATGCGCCGTGGATAACAGTAAAAAGCGAATTAGTGAAGGACACAATGAAAATAAATTTTTTTATTTATAGATTTTTAGGCACAATTAATATACGGGCTCACACTTACTTCCTATGCGATTGCTGTTGTTGTTGCCGCCGCCATCACTGCCGCTATGCGACGCTTTGGTCGAAATCTCCGCCAACATGGACTTGGCTTCGCTAATCATTTCTGCCGATGTTTTGCGTCTTTCCAAACTGTTTGTGGCTGTTGTGTCGCCAAATGCAAAACTTTGTATGATTTGTTGTTGTTTTTGTTGCAGCAATCTATCGTCCACGCGATTATCGAGCGACTGTGCGTTCTTGCGGGAATGTTCCACTTTTCGACTTTCACTTTGTGAGCGTCGCTTCTTGAGCAATATCATTATAAATTTTCAAATCAACACACAAAATTTCGTCTTGAATACCGTTAATCAAATATTTTCTAACGCTCAAATGCACATTTTTCGAATTTCATTTTTCTATACGATGTTTTTTTCTTTACTTCGTACTCTTTTTGAGTGACACTTTTGCGCATTCACAAATTAAATTGGTAGCTAAAAAGCCCAATTGGTTGGTTATCCTGCCCGTGTTACGGCTAAATTGAAAATAACTGCAACTTAGTGGTAATAATAGATGGTGTAGTGAAAAATATTTTTCGTTTGGGCTTTCGTGCACCATGCCAACGCGCACGGGTGTTGCATGTACTCTTTGTAGTTACCACTGTTTGTATGTACACATGTGCAACTCCTTTTGCCCGGCTTCAATTGTGCTATGTGCGTACAATAGAAAACCGTTGCTGTAAACGTGCCCAATAATGTATGCATATGTAAAAATTCACAGTGTTGAGAAATATAAATGAAGCTTTTTAAATTTTGGTTGGAAAATACCATCTGATCAAATTTGACCCGGACTAAAAAAAAAGAAGTCCAAACTTTTTACGTATTTCAACAAATTTTTTTATTATTGTCTACAAAGTAAGCTCCCGAAAAAATACAGGCATGAAAATGTTTTATCTAATTTTTCATTTACTTGTTGTAAGCCCTGCTTGAAATGGCCTTCAGTCGTCCCTTCAGTGAATTGTGTTTTTTTTGAGTTCGGTTTATTTTTGACAGCAGCAACAGTTTCTCTATATATAAATTGTTCGAAAGTTTCGCCGACTTATTCAAAGACCCACATCTCGTAATCAGTAATGTCTTGAAAATAGGGCACTCAGTAATCTCTACTCGACTTCGTTTTTCAAACGTTTTTGTTCAAAAGTTTATCAATGCCACGCTTCATACCCAGAACATTAACTAAAAAGAGTCGATCTATAAGAGATGCTGAGGTCCTCTGCTATTTCACAGATGCTAACGATTGTCACAGGGCGCTTATTTAACTCTCTCGCGGACAAAGTCATTAATAGATGTGAATGAACGTCTCTCGCGAGGCAAGTTTTCGATGACTTCACGACCTTCACTGAATGTTTTCAACAATTTAAATACACCTTTTCGCCTTAAACTGTTGATTTGAAAAAAATATATATATTCGATCAAGAAGCTAAGGCTCTTACCCTTGATTATGTGAAGATCGGCCTTTTTCTTTCCGTGCACACATAGAGATCCTTGTGTTAACTATGTAGTAAACGGTATCTAGGAATTATCTTTCAACCGTGAGAACATCTATCTGAGTAAGCTATCGTCTGATACCCTTGTCCCTGAGTTCCTTGTGGATCGATTCGGTCTCAAATTTCTTCAGGGAACTAATGACCGCTTCTGGCTTCTGTTTCCTCTGTGTTGATAAATGTTCCCACTGTTCTTTCTACATGAGCACCCCCTCCAACTAAGTCATAACGGAGTACAGAGCAGTGTCTATCGACCTGCCTTTGCTGTAGGTAGCATATCAGCGCCAATATTCCGAGAGTTATGATTATTTGATGAGGAGCTGAGTTATTACGAGGTGTGTTCAAAAAGTATCGCGAATCGTAACTGACAGTTTTCTTCGATTGCAGGGGCGTGGTGCATCATGAGTTCTTGCCACAGGAAAGAACGGTCAATATGGAATATTACCTGCAAGTTATGCGCAATTTTTGCCAAGCAATCCGCCAGAAACGCCCGGATTTGTGGAAGAACAAAAATTGGCTTTTGCACCACGATAACACCCCTGCTCATACACATCGTTGCTTGTGCGCGACTTTTTGGCCAAAAATAACACACTAATGATCCCGCAGCCACCGTATTCCCCAGATCTGGCCCCCTGTGCCTTTTTCATGTTCGCTAAACTGAAGAGGCCCATGAAAGGACGATGTCACGCTTCTCTTGACGAGATAAAGACGGCATAGAGGAGGAGCTGAAGAAGATAAAAAAAATGATTTCTTGAAGTGCTTCGAAGATTGGAAAAACCGTTGGCACAAGTGTATAATATCTCATGGGGATAACTTTGAAGGGGACAGAATAGATATTCATGAATGAATAAATAATTTTTGAAAAAACACAAAATTCGCGATACTTTTTGAACACACCTCGTAAGATATTAGAAGCTGAGTATCCTAGTGTCATACCTCTCTGTATATTGCCGCTGATGTGCAGGTCCATAAGCCTCTCCAACGTCTTTAACAAAAACCAGGAGAGGCTGTAGGTTTAAGATACATCAGCATGAAAGCTCATATCGGCCTTCGAGTTATACGCCAACTTTACCTACCGTTAAGTATTGAGAGTGTGGTCCACAGGAGGCCCAACCAATTGCATGACATCTTTACCGTCCGCTCAAGTTGCGCAGGTGTGATTTCATCAGGTCTCGGATACTTGAATGGCTTAAATGAATTTATCGTCTATTTAAGGTGGCGCTTGTCCAGAAGACCTAAGAAGGCTGTATTGCCCTCGTGGCACATTTTCCGTGGATTGGTTCCTTGGAAAGTGAGCGTCTTCGAATAGTTTTAACGAGAAGAGTTGACTGCTCGAATTCCAGTCAACATCCTCATTTCTAAGATACAACTTATATATGTAAGGGGTTTCACGAGAATGCGCCTAAATCTTTAGCATTCGGAACACTACGATTTCGCAGAAGCATCTCCATGACACTCCCTTTAATTCCGATTTGTATATAGCTTTTCTTATACAACGGCCAGTCGTCATTAGAACCACTTTTGCGGGTTTTATTGAACAGTCTTCTACTTGAAAATCTGATTTGTGATAGCTCCGATGTCTACCAAAGCGTTTTTCCTTTTGCTTTTCTGAGTTTGCAGAGGACACGTGCTTTCCAGAGAGGTTCTGCACGAGGCACTGAATACATCAAACCAATCAACCGAAATTTTCCCAATCCTTGTTTCTAATATTCCAATAGGGGTTAATAGCTGAACGCACTCGGTCCAAACTAAAGCAAATACCACTATGATGAGAGTAGGAGTCGCTCAAAAATGACAAAATGATGGCAGTGTTTTTTTTTTTAAGTTGAATATGACTCAAAAATTCGAGGGAAAAGTGATTGTTAGTGTTAGTTGTTGATTATTTATATTTCTCTCACCAGTGTATTTTTTATTTTAACTGAAAGCGTTCGTTTAAATATATGAAAATTACAAGTGGTGTGGCGATTTTTACTAGAAACAATTGTTGTTCACAATGTGTGCATTTTAGTGATGTACATACATTTATACACTTACGAGGGTGAGCGAAGGAGTACTTGCATTATAAATTAAGGAAACTCTATTTGTTTGTTTTCGTTTTTCCATCTTTGGGACTATTCCTGTCGCAGTGTAGTAAACAGGTTGCGAATAGTTCCAAATCTAAGTTGTTCTTGTTGGCAAGTGGGAGCATAAAAAATTTCGTGATAGTATTCGAGAATGCTGCAGTGATCGTAGAACTTCACTGAATCTGCTTCGAATAAATTAGAATTTTTGCTGGATTAACAGATACATAG
Source organism: Bactrocera correcta (assembly GCA_027475135.1). Lineage (NCBI taxonomy): Eukaryota > Metazoa > Arthropoda > Insecta > Diptera > Tephritidae > Bactrocera > Bactrocera correcta. The sequence goes on from CM050325.1 coordinate 159,102,063, forward strand.
TTTTTCCTATGTTTTACATTAATACAGTTAGTAAGAAAATTTATTTTTACTCTTTTAAAAATATTATGTGCTAAGCATGCATTTTGCCATTAAGGAGTTTCCTCCTTTAGGGAAGTGTCTATCCATTTTGATAGTAGCGCAGCTGTACTAGCCTTGAACGGTGGTTAGTTAATAGTTGAGGAATGCCTAAACTCAGCGGCAGCGAGTCATTTTATGATAAGCCTAGTAATGGCCAGGGTTCCGGGAAAATTTAAAGCTTACAAGCAGACAAGAAAATACGCTTTAGCCCGCTATTAATAATATGGGAACGGGTCGGAGCGCTATCCTCGTGTGTTCTACTCCTGTATAACTAAGCTGCTCGGGAGTTTGGCCAGTGCCGGGTTACCATTAGTTCTTGCGCTCTCTGGAGGAGGTCTAGCAAGCTCTCAGCAAGACTAGTCGTATGTTAGATTAACACCTAAACTTCTATTAGCATCAAAGCGATATTTCGACTTATGAGATCTGATTAGTACGATCCACAACTAGAGGATCAGCCATTGAACATAACATAACATAACCTAAAAATACATTTAAATTCAAGGTGCCAGTTTCATTTATTGTAAATTCCAAATATTAATACAGGCACCCTCGTAACGGTAGCCGCTAGCCCGAACTAACAAAAGCCGCTAACAACACGAGCAAGTACACGTAATGTTCGTGTTACTCCTGAACTATAAGGAAACACCTTCAAAAAATCAATAGACAACGATTGCAATTGAAATAAAGTAAATCGTTTGTCAGAATAATATACATACTTTAAATATACTAAAATATAAATCAAATAGCTAAATGGCTGTGTCGTTGCCGTTGTGGGTGGACATGGGCAGTAGAAACTAACACAGCGCAGGCTTTTAACTATGCATGTGTATGTATACATATATGTAGGTGTAGAGCCGCTAAGTGAGTAATATAGCGAGTGCGAAAGGCTACCAAGAGGCGCCTCACTTGAACACCACTATTAGTCCAAGGGATAACGGCGCGTTGAACCAGGCGATAAATAAATTTTCATGTCTTTTGTTTTGCCATTTGCATGTCGAAAAGTTGAGTGGAAACGTTGCAGCAACGCCAAAACAAGTGAATGCTTTGTGTGCTAAAACAGAGAAAAAAATTCATAAAAATTTATTGTGCGGCGAATAAACGGTATATATCTGGAAAATAATAATTGAAATTAAATAAATGATTGACAATTTGCATTGCATTAATTGAATTGAGTAATAATAATTAAATTGAAAGCAATCAACTCGGAAAGCAACAGCGCTTGTGGCAAAAGTTTTCCTCCTCACAAGACATGCGATCGAAGCAGCGTTCGCTATTCGAAGAATTCTGCGTTGGCGACGCGACCACTCAGTAAGTTGTGGAGGAGTGCACCCTATAATAAATTGAAACTATATATTTCACTGCTGTTGTTTTTTTTTTTCAAATGTCTGCAAGTTGCAATTGCAGTCAAAAATTTAGTATTTTTTTATAATTGCTATGTTTTTAACTCTGTAGCTGTCATTTTGTCTAATTGGATTTTTATTTCTTTGTGACTGCTAAATATTTTGCTGGCAATTCAATGCTCAAATTTGCCACAAAAACATGCTGAATTATTTAGTTGGTAAACGTGGCCTGACACAGTTACATTTTATTGTCCATAATCATTTTCCGAGGATTTCGGCTTCTCTTTGTGGAGCCGCATGCAAGTTCCAAATTAGCGGCTTACTTTGACAACAGGCTGCACAAAGCTGTTCGTCGTAGACCACAGCCATACACATATTGGTGTGCTTAAATTATATATTTTTATTTTAAACAACTACATTTCTAAATTTACCGTCCGCTCTGTCATTGCATTTGGCAGCATGTGTGATTTTATGGATTCAATGTCGACGCATACGAACTGCTGCTATATCTGGTGGGTGGTCAACACACTGGCATTTGTGGGTCAATTACGTTGTTCAAAATTAGTTGTAAAAAGCGTTAATTTCGATTGCATCGAAGCTGGAGTATTCTAGCGTCACAAATAAAAAAGTTGTTCATAAAAAAACTTGATATTGATCGTTCAGTTTGTACAAGAATGGCAGCTACCTATATGCTATATTGGTCCGATCTGAACAATTTGTTCGGAGATTGTACCACTGCCTTAGACAATACGACGTGTCAAATTTTTTGTAGATATCTCGTCGAATGAAAAAGTTTTCCACATAGAACTTTATTTTGATCGTTCAGTTTGTATGGCTGCTATATACTATATGTAGTTGTTCGATCTGAACAATTTGTCGTGTCAAATTTAATTCTTAATCCTTAATTCTTGAAGATATCTGGTCGAATGAAAAAGTTTTCCATACAAAAACTGATTTTGACCGTTCAGTTTGTATGGCTGCTATATGTTATAGTGGTCCGATATGAATAATATCTTCGGAAATTGCATCATTGCCTAAATACATTACGTCGTGCCAAATTTCTTGCAGATATCTCGACGAATGAAGAAGTTTTCCGTATAGAACTTTATTTTCATCGTTCAGAGTGTATGACTGCTATATGCTATAGCGGTCCGATATCGGCGGTTGCGACAAATGAGTAGCTTCTTGGGAAGAAAAGCACTTATGAAAAATTTCAGATTGTTATCTCAAAAACTGAGCGACTGGTTCGCATATATACATACAGACGGATATGGCTAAATCGACTCGTCTAGTCAGAAATTTCGTGGCAAATTTAATATACCTTGTTTAGGGTATAAAAAGTAATCGGTGCCTACTTAGCATTGTGCTTACACAAGGCATTATTATACAGTCACTGTACTATAGTTCCAAGAATAATGCAATTATGACTTTTAAAATGGCTAGGTAATCACTCGTATTGTCGATCCACTGATTTGCTATTCGTCTAAAAGCTTTACTTAATATTTCATATACTATGTACAATACTTTTTTAAATAATTTTTTTTTTATAATTTTTTTTTATAATACCTTTTTTTTAATTTTTTTTTTTAATATTATAATTTTTTTTTAATATTTTTTTTTTTATTGTTATAATTTTTTTATAATTTTTTTTTTAGGTTTTTCCATTTATTTATTTTTCAAAAAGAAGAAGAAGATAAATTACTATTTTATGCAGTTTATCCAGTGTTTATTTACCTTTTTATCTTATTTTATATTTTTCAGGTCTGCAATTTTGAGTGAAGTACAAAAACAAGGCAGCACAAAACTTCCGTCAAATAAATCAGTACTAGTATTAGGCGATAATGCCACCGGCAAAACGACTCTCATTGCGAAATTGCAAGGTGTCGAAGATCCGAAAAAAGGTTCTGGTCTCGAGTACGCATACATCGATGTTAAAGATGAGTACAGAGATGGTAAGTGGCCACAGGCATTTTTTCAAGCTTCAAACTAATTACCGAAACCAAAAAGTGGGGTATATAAACTCCTTTAGGGATTCGAAAACGTTTCCATAGGGTGGGGTATCAGACTATTATCAAGAAAACTTTTATTCAAAATTCTTTAAATATTATAACTCCGTAATTCAGATGTCAACCTTTTTGCCCATCTACACACACAAATTTTTCTTATCAATAACTAAAAAATTAAAAAAAAGTAGTTTCCTATTAGAATGTCATTGTGAAATATTACTCCAACCTTGTCTAGAAATTGCCTTTAACCTCGGGAGAGTCGTATTTGAGTTAAGTGGAGAACTATACTAGTTTTCTCAAATTGGAAAACTTTCAAAAAATTAAAAAGTACGTTACGAGTTTTCCGAAGTACATTAGTTCTCAAATTAAATTGAAGACTGTTTTAATTAATTTAGCCATTATTGAGGTTATTTCCGGTACAACGAAGTATGAATCCCCTAGTTTTTTTATCCACTAACCCTGAGTTTCGAAATTAATTAGTTAACGATCGTCGGGTCTAAACCGTTCCCACAAAAGTCGGGTCTAAGTAACCGGAACGAACCCGGATTTTTTTTTCCGGTCAAGGACTGTCAATTCGGCACCAATTTTCGAAATTACTCTATAACAAATTAATTTTAAATATACATACCGATCCGCATTTGCGGAAAAGCTTGTCTAATTACTCTGGGGAGCAAATTAAACTGATACAAATCTAAATTTGCATTTCAAAGTTATTCGATCGTACACCGACGGCTCGAAATTATCAAATATACTGGCTTTAATCGTTCCAAAAACCAGGCTTTCCGTCTGATTATGGAGTTATATGTGAATTTTTTAAGCGGAAGTTAATCGGTGATAAACCGACGGCTCGGAAATATCAAAGAAATTGGTCTTAATGGTTCCAAGAACCAGGCTTTCCGTCCAATTGTGAAGTTATATGTGAAATTTTCAAACGGAAGTGTACGAAATCGTATAATTATACAGAACGATCGGCCAGGCCGCACTCACAGCAATTTCGTTATACGAGAGTAAATCGTAAACTTAATCTCTCAGCTCGCAATCGGATCCACCTAATTTGGATACCCTAATACAAGGTTTTGAATAGGCGGATGACATAGCACGTTCCTTCTTAGTGGGATCCTATACGATCAAGGAAGTAGTGACCGCCATTCACAGTGGAGCCATTAACATCTTCACCGACTCTTTTGTGGTGAATGCTGTACTTGGAGTCAAACCACTACCCATTGCAGACAAATGGCTCGAGTTGGCAGGAGAATCTAGAGTATTTGGTAGATGTAGGGATCCGTGTTAAGGATATCAAAGTAGACTTCACCTTTCCTAGAAACGACACAACTTGGCCATAGAGTTTACAAAAACACAATTGTTTTTTTTTTTTACTCATATACATATGTATGTGCTTTACCTTTTTCGTGCATCAGACACAACACGATTAGGCGTTTGGATTCTGGATGGGGATCCAGGACATACAAATCTCCTGCGTTACGCTTTGAATGAAACGAACTTCGAACATACCCTCGTCATACTCACAGTCTCAATGACAGAGCCATGGGCATGGCTGGAACAATTGAATCACTGGATTAAAGTGCTCTCGGATCACATTGAGAGCCTGAAATTGGAACCACAAGAGAAGCAGGAAGCACGACAACGGCTAATCACCACGTGGCAAAGTTATTGCGAAGTGGGCGATGACTTGGATCCGGGTTCTCCAGTGAAACGTACGATGAGAAATAATTCGATAGATGACGACGATCTACTGCCACTTACCGAGGGCGCGTTAACAACAAATCTCGGTTTGGATATTGTTGTGGTAGTCACAAAGGTAAGTTTGTAATAAATTAAATACCTAAAGTGAGCGATAAGAAATAATCACATATTTTTTCTCTTAGACGGACTACATGACAACGCTGGAGAAGGAGTACGACTATCGAGATGAACATTTTGATTTCATACAGCAGTGGATACGTCGCTTTTGCTTACAGCATGGCACATCACTTTTTTACACAAGCGTTAAAGAAGACAAAAACTGTGATCTCCTCTATAAATATTTGACACATCGAATTTACGGCTTACCATTCCGAACGCCTGCGCTATTCGTTGAGAAGGATGCGGTTTTAATGTAATTATAATTTTTTTTTTTTTTTTTGAGAATTAACTGTCATTTTCTAAAACTTTGATTTTATATATACAAAAACAGTCCTGCAGGTTGGGATAGCTTGAAGAAAATAAGTATTTTGTATGAGAATATGCAATCATGTAAGGCAGAGGACTACTATACAGACATCATCTCGCCACCGCAGTCCAGAAAAGTAAGCAAATACTAATAATCACTAATAAATTATACCATTTCAATGTATACAACTATAATTGTAGACTGTTGCAAATCGAGAAATCGAGGTGCAAACAGAGGACGAACAGACATTCTTATTGCGGCAGCAGGAGATTCTCAAGCAGGGCGGACAGATGCGCGGCGATTCACCATTGCGCGTGCAAGGCGGCAATAAGGGCATGCAACCACGCACACCCGGCTCCGGCGGACAGGGTTCACCCATAAAGGTCAACGCGAAGCCAACACCAGCTACACCGGGTAATGAAGGTGTGCTCGCCAATTTCTTCAACTCGTTGTTGCATAAAAAATCCGGTTCACCTGCCACACCAGCCACCCCGCCCAATGCGCCCAACGCTGCAAGTACACCACGTACAAATGGCACTGATGGCGCCATCGATAAGTTGGCGATGCGCTCGGATGCAGCAGCCGAACTCGATCGCCTGACGAGAAGTGCGAAAAAAGAAATGGATTATTCACAAAGCGAGTGTTAAGCCGGGCGATAAGATTGTATGATTTCGAAACGACTAGCAAGACACAAGTATAAGAACAACAACAACACCACAGTGCGCTTCTGAACAATCGGATGGGGAAATGAGCAACAAAAACAAGATACGGTTTTTTTTTTAAATAAGTGAAATGAAATGAGTGAAACTTATATGAATGTAAGCAAAAATGACGTGTGTAATGAAACGTAATCCCAAAGGGTGTGTTTAACTAACCCAAAACCCCTTTAAACATAAACGAGCGATTAATTAACGGATTCATTGAAAAGAATAATTCTCTCAAGTAATGAGAAACTCTCAAGTAAAAGATTAAAATATTTGCAAATTTTAAAGCAAACTTAAAATACATAAAGCTAGCAAGAATGGAAGTCAAAGCATATTAGACTTAACGCAACAACTTACAAAAAAAAAAAATGAAAAGAAAGCATATTTTCACTATCGTCTTGCTAGTTTTGGCTAAGTTTAAACATGTGTGACGCCTGTATTGATTATTTCGTTGTTTCCTAACATGCTTCTAATAGTAATTATTTTAAATATATGTGTTTATTATTATTATTTTTTTAATAATGCAATAAATGCAATTTGCAATTGATTTCATAAGCGCTGCAATGTATCAAATGATTAATCTTAATTACGGAAGCAATATGCATGGCAAGCGCAGATAATTATAGCAAACCTTTTGAGTTTGGGGTCGGCGCCGGTTCAACATTTGTCTGGCGTTTTAAAGTGACATTTAGGCAGGAGCCCACTTTGACGCTGCTCAAGCGAATAATACGTTGTAAATCAATCACTTTTGGCAGCGTTCTAGAATAGTCGGCGGCGTCTGCATGTGTTTTATCGAAGCAATTTTAAGACGTTCTCATGCGTTTGTGTTCCAAGTATAAACGATTTTGCATTAGCGTAATTATAATTAAAGAGCTTGGCAATATTGGCGAAATTGCCATTCTTTATTTTTATATGCTAATTTTTATTATTTTTGCTCAAAGCTTAAAATATACTGTAATTTTATATATATATATAAATATTAAATGTAATTTAGAAAACACGATAATTTCAATTCTAAAACTGTGCATAATTAAATTAAAATTAAAATAATAGAGCTATCTATGTTAATTGAGGAGATTCTAAAAGAAGCAAATAAAGTACCGATGAATGCGTAAAACTTGATATTTGGTCAAAAGCCAAGCATATTGACGTGTAAGCGGCAAGTTTCGAAGCACAGTGCTGGCAGCAAGCATATTGGTATCTTCAAGAACAAACAAAATGAAGAAAATTCTATATACATACATATATAAAAATACATATGCAAAGATACTAGTATGTCTGTTAAATTCAACACAAGTGTTTTCAAATCCGTTCATGCCAAAACTTTCGCACAAAATACCAACTGCAGCTTAATATTGGAATTTGTATATAAAGATTTTTTAATTTATGCAAAAGCCTTTCTGTCTCATTTATTTCAATACTCTCTCAATTGTCAACAAGCCTCTTTTGTCTTAAACCAGAATTCAATTATATAAGCTTGTGTGGATATCCAGCAAAATATGAACAAGAAATTCATTAAAAAACCTAAACAAGTTTACTTGACATTAGAGATACTAAATATATATATTCTAAGAAGATGCACTGCACTCTACCAAGCAGCACATACACTTATATAATTGAATATTGTTTTAAAAAATATATTTAAAAAATACTTTTAATAGCGGTTTTCAATTGAAATTTTTTTAAAAAAGTTTTTTTGCATCAAAATAATTATTTACATATGCAATATCGAGTCATTTGTTCGAAAACAAAAATTGAAAATTTCAGCTTAAATTTTCTATAAAATAATGAGCCGGTCTAAATAAACAGACATTCAAGGTAACATGGTTTTACAATGAGCTCAAAGTTTGTGTATGTGTTCCAAACAGGTTTAAATATAGCATAATAAAAGTACTTATCGTTTTGATGTGTTTAGAAAAATACTCGGAAGTCAAAGATTTCAAAACATTTCACGTGATTTCCCACGAAACGGTAAATTGTAGCAAAAAATTACCTTAGCTGGAATTTGTAAATCATAAAATTTGCTATAAAAAATGAATGCATAATTGATTATCCTAAGTTTTTCGACCGTTTCTGAGCTGTAACTATTCAAAAAATTGTAAAAAAAGACGCGCTAAGAACACTAATTCAGATTAGATGTAAAAATGCGTACATACTATAACGATCATTACATCTCTGCAACGGTAGGCCTTAAGAAAAAAGGAGTCATACATTTTTATATATAATTTTATGGTCCACAATTTACGTACCCTTTCTCCTCGAGTTTTTTTTTCACATATTGAAGGATGAGTACTTATGTAATTTTTAATTTGAAAAAAAAATGTTGTCTCATTATTCATTCCAAATTAGGCTGTACACAAACAAAACAAAAAAAGGTCGACTGTAAAAACTTAACGAACACTTAAGAACCATCTGATTTTAAAATATTCCGTTCAATAGATTTGTGAAATGCCACTAAAGGAAACTCCTTTGTACTGCATAAAAACTTATATTTCTCCGCTTATCTAGATTGATATCTAGCTTAGAAAAGACAATGGTATGCGCTTAACGGATTGTGAAACTAAGGCATTCGTGGGCATTCATTAAATTTGACCATCCAATAGTCGGTAATGCTTTTTGTGCGTTTAGAACTACTTAAAAACCATAATGCCTTTCAAAGGTAGTTACTACCAGCAGCAATTTGGAAGCAGCTCTCAGAAAATAAATTAAATAATAATAACTACAACCTTTAGTTACTATAGTAAAACTGAATAATTAAATGTAATCAACCCAACTACACAAATTAAATGTAATATTGAAAACAAACATTCGTATGAGATATACAAATTATATAGATTTAGCAAAATTGCAGTTATATTTGTTGACAACTTGTGTGGCACACGAAAATTCTAAACGCAACTATTATTTGTCATTAAACGCTAATGTATTTTGTTTGGTTGCAGTTGGAGTCACTCAGTATACAAAACAGTAAAATGCAGTAAAACTATTTGGTATTTGTCACACTTTTTTCTAACGCTAAAATATTAATAAAAAGTTTAAAATGTAAAATGTATTTAATTAGTAAAAGTTTTTGAACTGAAAATTTTTAAACGAAAGCAACAAAATACTTAAGGAGACTTTAAAACCACTGCTGTTATCTTTTTTTTTTATTAAACACATATTTTTTATTTCCAAAAATATAAAGTAATATTGTATTAAATTTTAATTTACCATCATTTGCGAAAAATCAGAACTAGTGTTAAACTTAAAAACGATAAGTAATTATTTATATATAGAGACGCAGCGCTGCACGCAAAGAATCGTGCGATAGCTTGTTCCATTTTTCTCTAAGAAAAATTGCTATTACAAGCTTAAGTTTTTGTAATCTGTAAAATAAAATAGCACACAAAAAACGATCAGAAGTAAAAATTCAAATATATACATGTGTATATGTAGCAGCTGTAGTGTATACATGTATTAGGCGGTATATTGGTATATAATGCTGAGATTGGGGCATATCTTTGTTACAATTCATTGTTCGCCAGCCTTTTCCAATGTTATTCCAATTTAAAAGTATGTGCATAACAAAAGTCGTCGAATAATGAATGATAACAAAGAGTAAATCGATTGCCCCTTTTAGTGTATGTATTTATATATAATTTCACTTCTAAGTGTAAACAAAAAATCTACAACCTAAAAACATTTCAATATCAGCTCAGTAACGAAACTATTGTCGTCAAAAAAAACAACAGTTTATTTGCTCTTAAAGAAATTTAACAAATAACTGCAAAATTGCTACACAGCCAACCACAACGTTAAATAAATATAAAAAATACTAATGATATCAAACAAAAATTTATGCAGAACAATTAAAGTAAAAAAAAAAAACAAAAACTGAACTTAATAATTGTTTTCTTTAAGCCGAATACTGACGCGAACTTTGGGTAAATCTAGCGGACAAAAAAAAAAATATATGTATATATGAAGCTAGATGTTTTGTGGAAAATCTTTGGGAGAAATGGCCTCTTGTTCTATGTGTCATAAAAATTCCACCTTGGAATAACTTTGGTGATGGAGTAAATGAGTCATATTCTTTACGACCTATTATCGAAACAAATGCCTTAACTAACACTAGAAGTTAATTTTTTACCAAATGATGGGCTCTTGCATTAAATGTATAGCTGGATTGTTTTGATTGAATGCTAATGCATTCGAACCAGCTGAGGTCGGATGGTTACATGACATGAATTTTTTGAATATTTCTATTTTTTATTATTTCCTTTATTATGTACATTTTGATGCATGTATATCACATAATTTGTTTTATATTTTATTACATACATATTTGAAACATATTTCATTTAAAACTTTTTGGTATATACATACATATGTATTTATGTTTATAAAAGTATATTAACCTGTATTACCATTTAAATAAAACCAATTATAAAACATGTCCGTCTGTCTGTATATTCGCGAAAAATTCCTCAGCTTTTGAGGTATCGATATAAAATTGTATCCCCAGGAGCTGCTCATTTGTCAGAGCCGCCGATTTTGGAACTTTGCCATACAAATTGATCGACCAAATTTAAGTTCCTGTATAGCTGCCATACAAACTAATCGAACAAAATCAAGATACAGATGTTGTAAGACAATTTAATTCGGTAGAACCGAAGCTAAAGTTATAGCTTGTTTTTTTTTATTAAGTTTCGGGTTCTAGTTTTATGTTCATTACCAATTCGGTTACTCTTTGCATTGCTATTGCTTGCTTTCGTTCACTCATTCCACTGATAGTTTCCACAATCATTTGACCAAAACCTTGTACAGCACGATTCGCATTCGACTCAGAATTTTGTTTCACATTGTTGTTTTGGTGTGTATGATAAGATTCATTGCGTATTTCCGATTTAAACGTTGGTGATGATTGTGACGCATCGTTAGGTATGAAAACCTCAACTTCTTCCTCTAATGTATCCGTCTCGGACAAGATAGATGCAGAACTTTTAAATTGGAACGGTTCCGTGATACATTCATATTCATTAGCATCTTCTTGTCCATCCATGGAAGATTCTGCTCTATAATCCATTTGCCTTTCCTTACCTTCAGCGGTAAATATCCATTTCTGACGGTTCCTATCATAAAAAGATATTTATTAACTAAAATTAAATACTAATTCATAACATTCCTTACACTCGAGGTACTATGTGTGACTTTAAAAAAGTCAGTTCATTGTATAGTGGCCATAGGTTTGGCGGAATCATACCATTATTAGCAAGTGCATTCACTCGACGGTTTTCTTTGGCAAAGCGCTCCCTAAAATTCGTCCAACGACGTACACAATCCTGTTCTGATTTTATAATATCATTAATGTTGGAATACTTTAATTTAGTATTGATATTTAGGAGCTATACAATACCATAAACTCCCATCTCACGAGCTATGTGCTGCCAAGCAGCTCTTTTCCGTGAAATGGATTTGAAGTCCATATTATTTTTGTTGTAAATGCAGTCATACTGTTTTACTAGTTTTATAAGTTTTGAATCGTCCATTATAAACTGTTATTAAATTGAAATATTAAGTATACTTAATGTAGTTTAAATAAAATGTTAAGTATACTTAAAGTAATTGAACTTAATGCATTGACTTTATGATCGTAGAAAAATTTCTCTTTTACGTCAGGTTACGATTTTACTAAGATTCAGGGTTGCTATTATACTATCTGAATATTTTTCTTTAAGTTTACAAAAAATCTTCAAATTTCTTGTAATAGTTTTAAACAATAAAAGTTTAATTTCTCTTTATTCTAAACAAAATTATTCAATTGAATATACACACTGTTGTACAAACACTTAATTAAAGTTAAAATTTGCTTTGAATCTTATCTCAACTGGCAATGCTATCATGTAGCGTAGGTTTATGCTGTAGCCGTATAATTGTGAAACGTTATATGTGGTGAAGCGCGAATTTGTAAGACAAATTAAGTGATTTAAAAACATTCCCTTCGTAAGCGAATTATCTGAGGTTTGTTTCAAAATTTAATTTAATAAGCTTTCGTTGATTGGGTTTACTATAGTAGCTTCAACAGCATGCGACCATATAATAAACCGGGGCCCAAATCATTTAAGAACAAGACTTCTTCGTTGAGAAAATCTCCAACGCGTCCAGCAGTAGATTTAGGTGATTCAGATACCAGTAGCGAAGTGGACCAAGATTTAGAAAGAGTTGATCAGCGCACTCACAGCCACGTACGAACGAACGTTTCAAAAGGACAACGTTCCCACGGGAATGAATTAACACAACAAAGAAACACTCGAAGTATGGGGGAGTCAAGTCAAATTGATCCTGTACAACAGCCTATTACAAATAAGTTAGTGAAGCGCAACAGAAAAGGTGTTCCGAATCGAAACTTTGTGAAAAGTTATAAAGAACTAGCAAATCGTATAACATTTGTGATACCCCGTGCATCGTTTTCTCGTGTTGTACGCGAAATTTTAATGAGTTTAGATACGAATGTTCAATATATAACTCAAACCGCTTTTGAGGCTCTCCAGACAGCCACTGAAGCGTATGTTGAGGGCCGTTTGGAGGATGCTAATTTATTAGCATTGCATGCGGGTAGAGTTACCATAATGGTTAGAGATTTGGAGCTTTTAAATTATCTACGGAGTCGCGAAAGGTAAAACAATTCTAAAATGTAACTTATCCGAATGTATGTATCAGCTTTTAAAAAAATAAAACAGCTCGCTTGATAATATTTGTGAAAAAATACATGTTATGATTTTGTTTTCAATATTTTAATATATGAATATAACAATTTAATGCAGACATTTAAAGATTAAGCGAGTAAATTCATATGATTCAGTTAAGAAATTTTAAGAATTGTTCTTCTCCAATTGCGTCACATCTGCATTATTGATAGACAATGAATGAAAAATTAACTTATATTTTATTCATTTTATGCACTAAACCTTAAATTAATCATAAATATATTGTCACATAATAAGAATTTCTTTATTATAAGTCGTCCGCTTCTTCCATTTTAATATTCATTACTATTTCAGTCACTTTTTGCATAGCCAGTGCTTGTTTCCGCTCGCTCATACTACTTATAGTTTCCACAATCATTTGACCGAAACCTTGTACAGCAGGATTTCGGTGACGCGTTGTTTTTATTTCACCACATACTTGTTTAAACATTCCCAAAGCAGATTTTATCTCGAACTCAACGTCAGATTGAGAATGTTGTAGTTTTCCGTTTATTTGTTGATTTTCAAATTTTGACGAATTTGGTTGAGACTCTTTTAGTTCATTTGTCCTGCCAGTGATCTGGTTTTTTGATTGCGACGTTGAATAATGCGATTCGTTTGGAAGAAAATCTTCAACCTCTTCATGTTCCATCTCTTGGTCTGACAATAGTGAATCTGCAGCTTTAAACTGGAATGGATCTGTATTCGCATAATTACAGTCGAGAGTAGTATCTTGTTCCACGATATATGTCTCTTGATCACCGTTGCTATTTTCTTCGAAAGCTCTCAGCCCAAAACTTGGAATCTGTCGAATTCTTAAAAAAAAAAAATATAATATAATATTTAACAACGAAAACATATTTCAACTACTGATCATTACGCTCTCGGTATTATATGTGGCCTTAAAAACTCCAGATCATCATATAGAACCCAGATATGTGTTGTTGTCATATCATTATTTGCAAGTGCAGCCATTCTCCTGCTTTCTCTCGCGAATTTGTCACGTAAATTTGTCCAGCGACGTATACAGTGTGATTCTGCATAAGAATAAAATACAAAACAAATATAAATATGTAATGTAAATAAATTACATTGTCTTAATAACTCGCTTGTTTACCATTTATGCCCATCTCGCGAGCTATCCGCTGCCAAGTGGTCTTTTTTTTGTCTAAATTCTTAAAATCCTTGTCATTTTTGTTAAAGAGATATTCGTGTTGTTTCACTAGTCCTATTAATTTTAGATTATCCATTTTAGTAAACATTTATTACTTAGTCGGTAAGACGTAACGTAAAGAAAAAGTACTACAGTTTTTCTGTAGCGACTTTCTGTGCGTAAATTTATTTTCCCGTCACGGTACGAGTGTTTATTTTATAGAGTTGCCATTGCTCTTTGTTAATCATATGTTTTTATGTTGGATATATGCACACATACGCCACCAGGGAAATTTATTTGAAAAACATACCAGTATTTTTATATGTTACGTATGTATAAAAGTGAAGGCATTATCTTATAATAAATAACTGTATATTATTAATGTTTATTTTTATTTTACATTAAAAATGGATTCAACGATGTATAACCACGTGTAAAAATATTCCTCTCGTTTTTATTTACATAAGTATATAATGTAAAGATTTGTGCGGTACAATTTTACATACAGATGTGTACACTTTAATATAATATACATATGTATGTATAAGCCTATACGGGTATTAATACAAATTAATGTGCTAACGTAGTCAACATTGTTATAACAGAAACAGTCAAAAACGCTATTCCCTTCCTTTCTTTTCCTTCCTTATCGGCAAAATATGTGCTCGGTGGAGAACGTAGGAAAAACGCAGAAATCAGCCATTTTTGATTGTTTTCATTTGAACAACATTTATGTTTCAATTACATTTTTTTACAATATAAAATATCAAAACTGAAAACAAACTATTAAAAATAGTTTATATACTTATAAATAATAGCATTCGACTCTGATTTTGAGTTATTTTAAGAAAATTTTAAACATATTGAACAGATTGAATTATAAAAGTTGATAATTACTGCAGTATATCGATATTGGCAACCCTGCGTTGTGACAGATCAATCAGCTGCCACGTTATCTGCGGCAAAATCCAAATGTCTTGGATTCTCACGTCATCCCGCGTCAAAGAGAGAAGGGAGTAGCGTTTTTCACTGTGCAGTTACATTGCGCGCCCATAAGATAGGTCGTGCCAGCTGACTCGGGCCACGATTTTGCGTTTTTCACTGGCTGTGCTATGATATATGTGTACACATTTTTTAATCCTGAGGACCTCTTCTATCCATCCGTACCATCAAATCGCGGCGCCGAAAGAATCGTAATATTGCCTAATAAATAAATATGTATACAAATACATACATATGTATGTACATTTTGGTCGATCACTTTTGTCATTTTCCCGCAACTTTACGTTAACTTCTCATTTAAATCCCGAAATGAGTACAAAATAAATTAAATGCAAAATGAGTTAATTTATTTATTAATAATACTAACATACATCCATTTGCACAAGTATTACAAGATATTTTTCAGAAAAATTACAAATTCACAGTTTTCTGTAGACAAGTTTAGTTTTTAACGCGTTTTCAAAATCCAATTTTTCAACGCTCAGCATTACTGACGGGTTTATCATGTTTAGGTGTGCAGCAAAATCAGGCCGATCAATCTATCTTGATGCATGTTTGTCGTCAGCCACGTTTTCATGCGGCGATGTGTAGAAAAAGACCGTTCAGAGCTCGCATTAATCACAGGAAGTGTGCAGAATATGCAAATAAAACTATGAACTATGGGGTGTTGGTCTACATCGCAGTTCTGCAACGTTCCCAATGCATATGCGGCACAAATTCCACAACCAAGAGCAATTCAAACAAACACCTGAAAATACATCATCCGCGCGATCCCTTTTCTGTCGAGGCGTAAAGTGTTGGTTGCACTTTAGTAATAATAGTTATATAAATAGTACTGAATTAATGAATAACGAATTAATGCGATAAGAAGTTGCTTAGGCTAATATATATATAAAGATTTTTGAACTTCCAGATGACTTTATGCTGGATATATCGGCCAATATTTGAGTTATATCAATGAAAATTACAGAACATGTTTTACTCACAACAGTATAGTTTTGTGCCTAGAACAGATAAATTTGAGCGAAAACTTGACCCAGCCCTCATATAACTATTACCAGGATTTTAGAACATCCTACTAACTTTATTCCATATGATTGGTGATTGTATGTTGCACCTTAATGAAGGGAACATTTTTTAATATGTGACGTGATCATAGATAAAATAGAGGCGCTACTACCCCAACTCCCAAATACGACATGTAATGATTTTCGTTTTTCTAACAGACTTTATATCGAATATGTCGGTAAGGTATTTTCCTGCCTCGTGAGTCTTGTAAGTTTACTCTTGCAATGTACCCGAACTTATCCCTTCCTTACTTGTTGTCTTAGTAATGTTGATTATAAGAAATTTTAAGAAAATGTGTGAGTATTAATGGGTCAACTGACAGATATCGAAAGACAAGAAGTATATATAAATACCTTTGAATAACGTCCTTTTTATACTCTCCTTTTTGTTTTACAGATTAAAAAAAAAAAAAGAAAGAAAGAAAGGAAAGAACTCTCTAACGCAGAACGTCAGAGGCATTCAATTTAACATAAAAGCTGTAGGTTCCATGAAAAAACACATAGAATAAGTTTGAAAATAGGCTTGGTACTATCTACTTGGGCTATTACTGCAGCTGGATTTGGCCCTTCCTTGCTTGCTTCCTTCTTTTTTTCTACTGTTAGCGTATTCTTTAATGCTTTCAGAAATTGCTATCTCAGTTGGTAAACGTAATTACAACGAAAACAACCAAAACTTAAACAACAACAAGAACGATAATAACAAAAACACCGAATACAGCTCGTCGGTTGCTAATGAATTCCGTTTCCAAAACGCTTTTTCGGAAGAAAAACGATCGCTCTCCGAGGAGCAAACGAGGGATGATGATATGCCCTCTACCCGTGGGGTCTCAGTAGGTACACTTTGTGAATCGCTCGCCGTAAGCACGTTCAACGCGAATAATGATGGTAAAGAGAACACCACAATATGCTTAAAATCAGAAGAATCACACCGGCTCTCTACTGGAATGGCGTCTAAGAGGAAGAGAAAGAGGAAGAGAAAAAGGGGAGGCAAGCCTGGAGGGCTGAACGGTTCCCGCAAAGTGAGAATGAGTGGTGCTACCGTCAAGTGGTACTTCAGGTATCTGTAAATGGGAAAATCGTCTGAGGAGGCAAATGAGCTTGCGTTGGGGAAGAATAAAATTGCTCCAACGGTAGAGGAAAGAAGCCCAGTTACCGCAGTCCCAACCAGGGTGGTAGGCGGGTGCGTGCCTTATCAAGATAGAAAAGGTGACGCTGAGAAAAGCAAGATAACACCAGAGTAGTTACCCAGCCTAAAAAAGCAGAAACAGAATCTGCATCAACAGCCGACGCAGTTGAAAGAAGAGCAAAACACTGTTCCAAAAATAGGCATTCGGATAGCTGTGCTACCTCTCAATTATCCTGTGGAAGCATTGGATCTACAACAACTTACTGTACTTGAAGATAAAATCATAGACGAGGTGTACAAGGGATGGAAACACGCTCTCTGCTTTTGCGGAGTGTTTTTTAGGTCGGGACTCTTACTTGTAGACTGTCTGAATGAAGAGACCGCCACCTGGTTGGCGGAGGTTGCTCCAAAGCTTGAGGGGTGAGAAGGTCCATTGCTCAGTGTGAGAAGAGGGGAAGAGATACCACGGATGTACAAAATGAGATCACGTCTACACAATAGCGCCCATAAATCTGTGGACTTCGCCTTAGGTCTTTTAAGAGGGCAAAATGAGGGCATCTATCCCAAGGCTTGGCAAATAATTACCAGCGACATTGAGGACTCAAGTCTGAAAATTATCGTCGGTATTGATGAGGAGTCCTACAAGCACATTAAGAAACATGGTTTCCGCCTGAACTATTGGTGAGTGAGAGACATTCTCCTCTACTCAGGGGCTCATGGAGGGCTTAACCTACAAAAAAATGACACCGCGTGTATAATATAATACAATATAATATAAAATAATATCTGATTACCGTTGCATTCCATGAACTGTTTTTTTTTTTTTTTTTTTCAATTTCGGTCGTGTTTTTATATCTGAAGGACTTGAACTTGTATTGGCTAATATGTTATCTTATAAAAACTGTCTGCTATTCCCTAATTCGCTTTGGAGAGTGGCGAATCGTCCAAACAATGAAATATACAAGTTCTTAAGCGCAATTTTTTTGTGTATATCTTTACTTGTCCAAGGTAGTATTTTAAATTACGGAGAGAAAATGTCCAGCTATTGCTGGACCGAAAATAAAACATTGTCTGAAGGCTTTAATTGGTCTAGCTTTTCGATACTCTGACACATATCGAGGGACAATCAGAGAGCTCTCGATAACCTAATCTAAAGATAAAGAGGAGGAAGACGGCTGAATCGAAGGTATTGGCCCGCTGATGCCTAGCAAAAAACGAACTCAACCCCTTTTTGTGAACTCAGTTAATCTTGATTCCTAATTGGGTTGCTGCAGAATGCACTCATACTAGGATCATAGAGGATGTCGGCAGATGCTTCAGCAAGGCAGAACCAATCTTGTTTTGTGAATCTTGATGCCTGTTTGGGTTGCTGCGGTAAATCGACACGTACTAGACGTAGAACGTAGAGGACGGCGGGGATATCTAAGGAACTGGGCCGCAGAAACATTTGCAAGATAGAACCAAACGCAACTTCGATTATACGCTGCTAGGTACGTACATACATTTTTCTAATACTAGTTTTATTATTCATTTAAAAATATCGAATATTCACATTTCGTTACAAATATTTTTCTATTTTGTTGCTTAGTGTAAATTTAGTAGAAATATGAGAAATATTGTTTTAACAAAATCTCAATAACGTCTTGCTTTTTTACAGAGAGCTCTCGCTTGGCGCAGTGATATCAGCTAAAAGCGAAAATATTTAATTCGCTACGAAATGCCAAAGCAATTTCAATCTCACCGATGCAAAGAATTCATGGAGTCTCACATAAAGGTAAGAGCAGAGAAAAGTTGAACTGCAAAACGAACAATACATATATGTATGTATATACACATACATATATATAAATTAATAAAATAAAACTGATATTGCTCAGCTCCACTTTAATTGAACGAGAGCGCCACAGCCGAAAACAAGCGAAGCGAAATGAGCAACAGTTGCCCACGACACAATTTGACTTGGAGAGGTTGTCCAAACTCTGAAATAGCTTATAGCCGCGGCTAACGGCTAGTGGCCTCAACACCATCAACAATCAGTTGCAATAACGCGTTCAAACGATTAAGATCGGTACGGAACGGTGAGTCTTACAGAAAAGTGTTAAAACGGTAGAAGCGCACTGGAAAGGGTTACAGGGAATGTATACATATACATATGCACGCTGTTTGTGTGTGTTTAGTTAACAAGTGGCCTAGTATTGTTTTGGCAGTGTGAAAAAGTGCACTTTGCAATTCGAACAACTTTTTTTAAAGTAATTTTTTGTGAAGAAAACTGTAGTATATGACGTAAGGAATTTCTAAAAACCATTTAAATTAATAAAGAAGATATATACAAGTTACTTATGATAATTTTCTCAAGTCGTATACGTATTTTTCCGCTGTTTTTAGCATTCCTTTCGTCTTGTCTAAAATACTAGTTAACCGAGGGTGTGTTAGCCAGTTGCTCCTGTTGTTGTGCCTGCTGGCGCAGTCATTCCCATTTAGTTACAAACTAGTTAGTTAGTGTGTGCGTGCTCTATATACATACATATCTTGACCGGCCGTCTTTTTTCGCGTTTACTTGATTTTGTTTTGAACCGCGATCACGCTACAGTGGAGTTCATTGTCTAAAACCAACTTAAAGCTCAAACAGAAACTCTACAAACCGTTAGTTACGACTAAGCAGTGAGACGATATGGCTATTAGCTACACATAAGTCGATTACTACAAAGTCATATGCATGCAAATGTGTCTGTCTGTAGATATATAATTACATATATATGTATGTATGTATGTATGCATATGGAGTATATGCAGGGTATAGTACGAATAATTTAATTTGAAAGAGCGAAAGTTGCGCGTCAGTGAATCTCTAATAAACGCATAAAACAAAAACAATTACAAAAAATTAAAACAAAAACCAAAACGAAAACAACTATAGGAAATTCGAAACCTTGCCGCTTTTAATCTAAAAGAAACTCCCTTTTCTCTTGTGCTATTATTTTCTAGTTAACCTAAGTGTACCCACTTCTGCATCGAAGTTTTATTAAAAGAAAGCAGCGGAAAAAAACAAAATCATTAAAAATGGTGGAAACAGTAGTTACCGTTGAACGCACCACTACCTCACAGACAACTGCACCTAGCGGTGGCGGTGGCCTGAGCGCACTGAAAATCAATATCGAATACTTTACGACAGTGCCCGGCATATTGAAACTTGTACAATTCGTAAGTAACTAATCACTTTTATAAATATTTAATTATGCATATGTTATACGTACTATACATAAAATGACGTACACAACGTTGCATTGACTCAGCACATAGAAAGTGTAATTTGCCTCTTTACGACGTTCCTGCCCGTTACTTGTTCCTACATACATATGTATGTATGTATGAAGTATATATAAGTTTGTGAATATAGCAAACAGGTGTTGTGCGGTTTAGTTTTGGTTGTTAAAACTATTTCTCTGCTGCGATAATATTTCGAAATTAATTTTTTTCTCAAACTGTTGCTATAAAGTTCAAAAAATAAAAAAAAAAATTTTGTGGTTGATTATTTGCAACTGAGAAATATTTCTGAATTGATTAAAATAAAAATTTGCGGTCCGGGTACGTTTAAATGACGCACGTTTAATTTTTGCAAGTGATGATCGTTTCTATTGTTCGGCTGCGGTTGAAGGGAGGGCCATTGCTTGTTTTTATATCTTGAAGGGGGTATGTTAAGTTTACCACGAAGTTTGTAGCACCTAGAATGAAACGTCGGGGTCCCCGGTATATATATACATACATATTTATAGTATGAACAGCGTGACAAGCTTAGTCCTTTTAGCCATGTCGATCCGTTTTCCGTCTGTATATACATACGTGAAGTAGTCCCTCAATGTTTGAGGTATCAATCTGAACTTTTGGACACGTCCCTTTCTACCCATGAAACTGCCCATTTATCAGCACCGCAAAAATCAGACCAACTATGGCCTGTGTTGGCTGACATACAAACTGAGCGATCAGACTAAAGGGCTTGTATGGAAAACTTTCATTTTAAGATAGTATATATCTTTCCGAAATTTGGCACGGGTTATTATCTGAGGCAAAAATGCAATCTCCGAAGAAACTGTTCATACTAAACCATCATAGCATATGTATAGTTGCCACACAAACTGATCGATCAAGATCAAGTCCTTGTGTGAAAAAATTTTTTATTTGACCAGATATCTTCATGAAATTTGCCATAGGTGATTGTGCAAGTAAACGATACATTCCTCTGAGCAGATTACTCAGATTGGACTCCCATAGAATATAGCTGTCATACCAATTAATCGATCAAAATTGATTTTTTTTTTGTGTAGAAAAACTTTTTTATTTGTTCAAAGTAATTAAAGAGGTTACATGGGCTTTCTTGGTAACTCGGGACCTGTGTAAAATTTAATGAAGATTAATTGTCTAATTCTCCAGAAATCTTGCCAACCGAAATTACAAGGTGCGTTCCAAAGTAAACAGGACTTTTTGAATCTAGCGCCCCCTGATGGCGCCATCTATAGTGCGTTAGAATCTGCTATCTTTATCGATTGTCCAGTGAGAGTTTCATGACATTTTATCGTTTGGAAGTGAAGTTATTGCGTTTTAAGTGGCTGTGGTGTGTTATTGGTGCGAAAATGAGCTTCGAACAAAGAGCCAACATTAAATTTTGTTTAGAAATTGGGAAAACTTTTAACAAAAGGTTTCAATTGATGAAACAAGTTTATGCACGAGTGGTCTCAACGTTTTGAAAGTGATAGTGAGGACATAAATGACGATCAACATGTGGGCCAATCAAAATCCGTGATCACCGGAAATTCCATCGAGACAGTGCGTGAATTCATCAAAAATCAGCCGAAATCATCACTGAAATTTATGGCAATGGAATTGAACAACTCCAAAGCATCGATTTATCGTATTTTGACCGAAAATTTGGGCTTACGAAAGGTGTGTGCACTGACGACCAAAAATTGCTCAGAATTCAACATTCAAAGGACGATTATTTGCCCAAAAATTACATTTTCATCATTAACCACTCCTCGTATTTACCTGCTGTGGCACCGTGTGACTTCTTCCTTTTCGGAAAAATGCATTTGCCCATGAAAGAAATGCGTTATGTAGACGTAGAGGCCATTCAAAAGGCTTGCACCGGCTTACTGGCGGCCATACCGGCCTACGAGCTAAAACACTCGTTCGACATGCTTTTGAACCGTGCAAAAAGCTGTATTGAAGTAGAAGGAGACTCTTTTTGAATAAAATAAATTGATTTCGCCGAAAAAAACGCACTTTGTATTACTCGGATCAACTTGAATGATAATATTCTAGAGGTTTATTAAGACGAAAAAAAAATCGATTTTTTGAAACCCGTTAACCCATGTAACCCCTTAAAGCACTTTGAAGCATTTCATGAATTCTTTCGGTTAGCTTTAATAAATTTCGTAACTTTCCCTTATCCAATGAGGTGTTGAATCATTAAATTTCACTTCCTTCCGAGGTGTGTAAATTTGACGTAATACTTTTTCAAAAGAACTGAGTGTGGATGTCAACATGCTAGTGTTAACTGCGCATTCAAAGCTATTTAGAGTGTAAATGTATGTACAAAATGAATCATTAACGTAATTTGAATGTGTAAATGTTATTGCCGACAAAGCTGCTATCTAAGACAAAGAAAAGCCCACTTTTCATTGAAGTATTATCTGAAATTCTGTTTGCAATAACCTAAAAATGAAACCGAATATCTTATGTTCACTAGAATATATACTATATGCCAAACCATAAATATACATGTGCAAGTAATGACAAAAATTTATTAGGGTGGAACAAATTTTTAATATTATATTGGCATTATGAAATAAAGGTAGAATGGTAACTGCTTATAGAAATTTAATGAGTTATTCACATGCTACGTTTTTATGAATATAATTGATTCTAATATACTGTATATTAAATTTTTATAACTATTGAGTCTATAACTATATAAAGGGTGCTCCAAAATTTAGCTTAGAATTATACAGAAAACACAGTTTTTAGCAACATTTAAGTCTAACTTTCACTTTCACTTTTCAATGACTTTGCGGCATTTATATTTTTTAGTCTATCCACCCTAATGTTCATAACATATTATTTGTAAACTTATCTAAATGAGCAAATCTCTATCATGTGCCGAAAAGTACGATGTGTTCACATAAGTGACAACTGTTCATTTTTTTCGTGCAAACACTTTACATATTGTATCAAAAATTACAAACATATTTCCATGCATATGACACACAAACCTATTTTTTTTTTTTTTAATTTTTTTGTTTTATTTTGTGTAATTTGTATTTATTTGTACTTGAGAATGCTTTAAAATGAGCTTTATTCGTAATTGATGAATTACCTCATTTTTTACTCAGATAGATAAGTAAAAAAGTATTAAACTTTGTGCAATGTTGTGTTATCAAATCCTAAAGTCATTAATGATATGAAATTAGTGGACAAGTAGAGAAATACAATATGTAATAGTGTGGGCAAAAAATAGTAAGACTTTTTAATATACATTTCGCGCGAAAATCCTCGTCAATAAAATAAAGGAATCGGTGCTTGAAAATCCATGATTAACAGTAAGCGATCTTACTGACATCGTTGGAATATCGAAAGGATCATTGAAAATCATTTTGAAAGATCATTTGAGCCTAAGATTTCAATAATAAATTAAGAATTTTAAAATTATAGAACGCGAGATACATACTACTAAAGCTATCTATATATATGAAAAATAATGCATTTCTTTTTACTAGACCTTATATATTTTGCACTCAACCAAAGCATATACTTTTATTTTATTCAAAACGAATAAATTAATTTACATAGTTCAGCTTCAAATTTGTACGAGGAGTGGTTATTGTGAGCGTTGTATTTAATAAAAGCTCTTTTGTTTATCTTAACATTTTTATACATATTCACAGATGTGGATATATGTACATATTTATTTATTAGCAAGTTATTTTGAGAAAAACAAAACTATGTACATATACATATGTAATGCACATATACATACATATATGTATTTATGAAAATTTATAATAATATGGCATTGTTTGTGGAGTATAATTGTATTTGTGTAAACCAGTTTTCGTTCTTTAAATGTCTTTGTTGCCAAGACAATGTCATTGAAAGCTATTAGAAAGAGATATTTTAGATTCTGTTAGCATTGAAATTAATTATTTGAACTGACAACTCAAATTTACTATGTCGTTGGTAAACTTGAACGAGATATGTATTTATTTTCCAAAACTCAAAGAAGTTCGTTCGTGTGCTTTATTCTTTGTAAAAAATTATACTCATCAGCCACATACAAAAAAGAGAGCATTTCTAATTAGCTGTCAACAGCTGTATGTATTCTTCGTACAGCTCAAAACTTTTTTGTTCTGCGACCCACGAATTTCACTTTTTATACGATTAAGATTAACACTTACCAATCCAAACGGGGTTAGATCGCCGAAAAAACAGCTCTTGGTCGGATGAAATCCGAGTCAATTCCAGTGCATAGAACTGGCTGTCGTGGGAATTGTTTGTACGATCTTTGTCTCTGGTGTTAATATAGGAAATAACTGGCATTCAAAAAGATTTCTGAGAAAATTGATGATATGAGAAGAAATTTGGTTAACCAAATAGCATTGAAGCAAACAATGATTAGACATAAATGGGAATATGAACACAATATTTTTATGGTCTCGATTCCAGTAACATCCAGCAATTTATTTGGTATTCTACGAACTGTTGGCTTAAAAATAATTATTTTTAATATTAAACTTAAAAATTTTCATTGCAGGGGTATTTCTTCTCTAAAAACATAGGTTGCCTTTTATATTTCGGGATTTGGCAACTCTAATGTTACAATCTGGCAACTCACAACTACATTGCACGAGTAAAGTTTGGTATTTTTTATGTTATACATACTCAAAAAGTTTTGACATATCAGGGCTGTTTGTGTTCATTACAGTAACTTAGAATATTCATCTGCGCCAAAAAATACAGTTAAGGGGTCAGTAGGGTATTCTTTTTTCAAAATATTTTTTTTTTTAGCATTTTCTGTTCCCTTAACCATTAGAATTAATGTAGACACTCACTTTACTATTGGAAGGTTTCAAAAAAAACGCCAAAAATAATAAGACCGCTCGACGTTCGGAGTGCAGACCTCAAACTTTTCATTTCTTCAACAGATGTCGTCAAATAATTCCGAAAAAATTTGTTTATACACTCCACAATATACCTCTTATACTCGTATGTACACATATATCTTTTGTAGAATAAAAATTTCTATAAAAAAAAAATGTCAAAGAACAGGCCAGATTACCCTACTGATGATCCCTTAAATCGCGAATTTTTTCGTGCTATTATTTTTTACAACTGACCGATATTGCTTGATTGTCAGGTGATCTATCGTGCGATTGATACAACTATATGACTGGCTAACACTAATATTGCATGCACATTTCAATGTGAAAAATTGGTTCTCCCAAACAATTTGTCAATCATTTAACAAGAGATATGTTAAAAAATACGGTAGCGTTGATTAGAAACACGTCTATATGGTTGTTTCCCTATGTGCCGAATTCAACAAAAGCTGTACGATTACGAAGCACTTCCAAGCAAATTGTTCAATATTTTCTTGACAAAAACTGGGCTTATCGCTACCTTACCACCACAGAACAGTAAATAGTGAGTAATAGAAAGCAATTAGTTTGCCAGTTCTCTTTCAAGAAAAAAAACAACTGCTGAATACGGAACTCTCTTCACCACGACAATGTGAGCGTTACATTTTTGAGCACTGAATACATCGATGTGATGAGTGATCCACTCTAAGGTTCTAACCTGGCAACGAATGACTTCTTTTGTTATTCCTCTAGGGGAAAAATAAAGAGTAAGACGTCAAAGTTTTTCGACTTTGAAGAGGCGGTTGCTGCGTTCAGTATGCATGTTTTGGGAATATCACAATCGGAGTGGCAAAAGTGCTCGGCAATTGGTTCAAACACATGCAAAGGTGTATGGAATATTTTTAAAATTATGAAGCTATTTTCGATTATAAATATTTGTTTCTATACTATAATTGTAAAATATAAAAAGCAACCCTCGTTTAAATATTTTTCAACCAATGTATACGTTAGGTTATTTTTGTTTTGGCTTGCCCTAATGTACATATGCCTACATATGTATTTTAAAAGTCTAAAATTACACGTATTTTTGTAATTTTTTACAGAAAACGCTAGGAATGTGCTATTTAATTGCCGATAAACTTTAATATGTAAATTTCATACTCCATTTGTTTAGTAAATGACCAATTTTACGACCTTTGCGTCGCGTCATTTGCATATTGCGGGCGTTGCCCATATGTTTTTCTCCTTATATTTATTTATTCTGACTAAAAGTACTTTGTTCATAAGAAATTTGAATTCTAAACATATATGTATGTATAAAGCAATGTACATATATATAAGTATATAGTATATATATACTTTATGTACGAATGTATATATGTTTTATTTTATTGTATTGTCTAGTGGTCGACTAACAGGTGTTTCCATGGTCAGTTGTGTTGACTTGCCTGGGTGATCTAAGCTAAAATATTGTCTCTGTGATATTTGTATATGTATGTGATTTCATGGAAAAATATGTAAATACATGTATATTTAGGTGGCCAGTGCTATGGCATATTTTCGTTAGCTGCACACAAAAATTATATTTAAACGTTTGTCTCATTGGCGACAAAAAATATACACATTCTTTTTCCATCAGAAAAGTTTGAGAAAAAAGTAAAGTGAGAAATTAGTGCTTAAGCAAATGAAGTAGTCATATTTTAGGTGTGTTTGAAGTTTTTTGTCTTTTTTTATGTTGTATGAGTGGGCAGATAGAAATTTTTCTGAATGGTTTGAAATAGTTTGGGAATGCTTAGACTGCAATGATGAATGAAAAGATTCTGCAATACATTAAGAATTTTAGAATATCTTTTGTAAGTTCTCAATAATTCGAAAAGTTATTGAAATATGCTGAAAATGTGAGTTAACTTGAGGGTGTTTCCTAAATTGAGTTTAATTGTGATTTGGTGTAGTTCTGGTTTTCTTATCTTTTTCTTAGCCGTTATTATATAATGGAATTTTAAATAAGCGCGCTACAAAAGTCTTTTAAATAAAACAAAAATGGTTTGGGATAACGAAAATATTCTTTATTCGATGCCATTTTCAATAAATCGATTTGTGACATTTGCTGTGTGGCTTGTGGCGTCGCTCTGTTGGCACCATTCATTCACATTAATGTGTCAGCCTTGATCATCCCGTAAGAAGCACGTCCCACTGACGTCGCCAGCCAATAAACCGCATGAAATCGTGATTTTTTCGGGATGCAATAACACATATTTTGCATATTGACGAAGACGAAATGAGCCTCATCCCTGAAGATGATTTTTCGATGAAAATCCTCATTATTATCAAGTTGTTGCTCAGTCCAATTCACGAACATTCGACGAGGCTGCTTCAGTTCTTGCATAAATTTCATCTTTTAAGGATGTCAGCCAAGAACTTTTCGCAAAATTCGTCACAACGACTGGACTGATTTGGGTCTTCCTCAATTGATTTGCTAGCAGCAGCAATATTCTCGACACTTTTTTCATCACTCACATTTTGTACTGTGTTTGTAGATTAAAATTTTTCCACTAGACGATCAATTGCTGATCTGAGAGGACGATAATGACGACCATAAATTTGACGTAGTGCTCTTAAAATATAGGCCTCTGACTACGAATTTCGGTAGTAAATTTTAATAATTTCGACTCGTTACTGGATCGTATATTTTTTCATGATGAAATGGCAAACCTTACTGAAGAGAAATGTCAAAACAGAAAAAAAATTGGTCTACTTTTGTAGCATCCCTATTGAAAACTCCGTGATTTATATAATATATTCAGTATTGCTGCTAGTCTTGCATTAAAGTTGTCAAGAACCCAATGATCAGAGTAAAATTGTTCAATTTCTTTACTTTTTACCTTATTTCGTGAATTGATGTGATTCCTCACTAATAAGTATTTACTAGTTACGTTTATGTTCCCTTTTCGGAGCTGATGTCCACATCTCAGATAAGCAGTTTTTGTGTACCTCAGTATACATATGTTCCGTTTAGGTCCAGGTATTATTCACTATAGGAAAATTGACAATAATTGTCCATAATTTCTGCTATTTAAAAGCAATCAGTCTATACCAAAAACAAAGTCGTAACAAACACGAGTACATAAATACATATACATAAGTACGAACTCTTACTCAATTTATTTGAATGTTTATTCAACCTCAAATCCATATACTAATAATCATATACATTCAATTGGGAAAAATAATAAATCAAAGGTATTCATTAATTTCACTTTCTAAGGGAAAACTTATAAATCGTACTCCTGTGTCAATATACAAGTATCTAGTATTGTTATTGAGCGAAAATCGATTCATAACCACTTAAATGCAACGTGTGTACAGGGTACTGCGGGACCGCCGGTCAGTACTACTTAACACCCTCCCTGCAGTGTTATTCTTGTGGTCATATAGCTCCCCGCAATTGCTTTAATTCTTAGTTCTTAAAACGCTATTGCGGCCCACTCTTTCATTTTTAAATTTTTAAATTGAATACGTGTTCGACATCAGCTCTGATCGCAGTATGTGCTCACTATATTGTCGGGCGCCATCCTTTCGTTTGTTAGTTCTTCTATGGCTTTGTTCAGATATTCCCTGAAACAGCCATTGCCCGATAAAAACTGCGTTAAATAGAACCTGTTCTAAACGCACAGGCAACTCTAAGGGTGGATAACCTGGCACTTTGCCTTATTGACACATGTTTCTTGACGCAGGTCTGTCTCCCATATCGGCGCAGGATACATAAGTATTGTCTGGCTAAATTTAGCTAGCAGAGCTCTCCTACCAATGTTTGCCGTAATTCTCGACAGAACCAGTCACTGTAACCGCCTTACCGCAGGCTTTATCAATGTGCGCCTTGAAATTGTTTCGATCATAACGCCAAGGTATCTCAATAAATTTTGCGTTACAACGTTATAGCCATGAATTTTCAGGGTGACCGTTTCTAGCTTTTTTCTGCTCGTGTTAAGCACTGCCTCTGAGTTTTCACCGGCAAGCTGCAGCTTAGCTTTTGTAGCCGCTAGTCTTTAATTTTCGCTACGGTCTCATTGCATATATTCTGTAATTGAAACGGTCGTTAGCTACGATCGTTCTATGGTAATGGACCTATTAGCTTTTTGAATCTGCACCGGTATCGTACAGCAATTGTCTGTCAAGCAAAAAGCTGCTAATTGTCCTCAATAGATACCCCAGGGTGTTTCTTGCCTCTAATGCCCTCAGTACATGTGGCCAGTATGCCGACTTGAAAGCGTGTTTCACGTCAAGCGTGACATCTGCGCAAAATTTTTTATCGCCATGCATCCATTTGTTTCCCTCTACGTCTGTTGTCAATGTCAATGTCCGTTACTTTTCCGACTGCGTCTAATGTCTTCATTAGAAGTCTAAAGTCTTCCGACTGAATCCAAATTGGTTTTCTGATAACCCAGGAGACTCTTCTTCTAGATGATGTTCTAGGCTATTGTCCAAGGCAACGATGCAATCTCGGCAGACATTTTTCAGATCTGACCGCATATACATATTTAGGAGCCATATAAATTGAACGATCAAATACAAGTCCTTGTATGGAGATTCTTTTACTTGTCAAGGTATCTTCACGAAATTTGGCAGAGATTATTATCCAAGACATCGCTACAATCTCCGAAGATATTGTTCACATCGGACCACTATAGCTTATAGCCGCCATTCAAACTGACCGATCAAAATCAGATTAAAGTTTCCAAAGCTTCAATAACCAACTTAAATGATTAGTAAGTGTCAAAAGTTATTCAACGCTTTCCGATCTAAAAAATGCCACACTCTGTATTCAGTCATAAATCTCAAAACTGCGTACCGTTATACTCATTAAATTTAAAAGAGTCCTTCATGTCAGCTGTTTTGATTGGCTGACGATTTTTTAATAATTTATTGTATGATGTGAACCGTTTGTATTAAATTCATACTTTCGAATATGTATGGGGCTATACGTTTATGTACGAATATTATATGACCTCGTATATCCGAACGAGAAAGATAGAGATTTTTACCTTAAAGAAGTTACTTATACGCCGTGTTTACTGCATACAATTTTTTAGAAAAAAATAATTAGTCATCAAATATTATTGATTTAATGTTTACAACTGCATAGTTCCTAGCTTTAGTTTTTTTCCCGCTCACTTCCTCCCTCCTTTTTACGACAACCAAGCAATTTATCGCTCTGATGACCATAATCCACTCATGACAGAGTGCGCTGACGGCATTGAACCTGAACGCCGAATACTTTCACTTCTTTAACAACCACCCGAATGCATTGGTAAACGTTTACTTTGGAAGTCCGGGTGGAGTGCAATAATTAAACAGCAATAACAAATATCGTTGGTAAAGTGTGCAGAAGAGCGCTACAGAAATTAGTAATAAGTCAATGGGTCAATAAATCATTTATGTGTTTATATGACTGGTATTGATTTCAAGTGTCGAGTTCTTTGTCTGCGATATTCCCGTAGTTATAAATTATCAACGATAACTTTCAGAAAATATGAAATGTTACATTTTTCTAAACAGAATTTTTATTTTTTTTTTTTATTTTTATTTATTTTTTATTTTTTTTTTATTTTGGGCATTGATAACGTAACTGAAATAAAAGAGAATTTATACCATTTATTGTAAATAGTATTTATGTAACAGCAAAAGCTTGAAAAATGATAATTGTCAACTGTACGGCGATTTTCGTGACAGTCAAAAGGTTAATTAACTCTCGACTTTAACTCTCGTTTGTCCCATTTATGTGTGGCTAGGTATTTATGCGCTAAGTAAATTTTATAAAAATTCAAATCTATGAATATGTATATAAAAGAAATTCCCTGAAAATTTGAGCCCTTAATATTAATATTAAGGACTGGATCAAGGCATATAAAAATTTTCCATTGAAAATACAGGGCAATCGAGATTTTTCATCTTTAAATTTCTATAGCTGAGAGGCATTTTATGGCATCGCTTTGATTTTAGACACATATTCCTCAGAATTGAACACTCTACAAAAGTGCTCATTGCGACAAATTCGAAACTCACACTGGCGAAGTAGTACGGGGCTCCAAACCTAATTTTTCCACTAAATTCGCATTTTTTTGTATATATCTCGTAAATTTCAAGAGCTATAGAAAAAGTGTACATGACAAACTTGTAAGAAATTTCATTTGCTACAAAAAAGGTCCGAGGTCGAAATCGCTATCATTAATACTTCTCGGGATATTCGGCTTTTTATATAAGGCTGTATGGATTTTCATAAATTCGTTATTATATACCATCTATCACTAATTTTTTTTTTAATTTATAACGATTTTTAATGAATCAAATATGTACCATTTTGGTAAACCACTTTTTGATTTTTTTGCTAGAGACATTATTCCATCATTGTAAAACTTTTCTGGTTTTGCAGTGAAAAACTACGACAAGATATTTCACATGCTTCTCTTAAAGCCAATTTTACTCCATTAAGGGTAAGGGAGTTCTGCATTGACCAAACCAAATGGTAGTCCGATTGTAGAAGGTCAAAGCTATATGGTAGATGCATGAAAACTTCTCAGCCAAGCTTTCCCAGTTTTTGCCGAGCCGTCAGAGATGTGTGTTGTCTAGCGTTGTCCTGATGGAAGATGAAGCCCTTTCTGTTGATCAGTTCTGACTGTTTTTCAATTGCTTGCTTCAATCTCATCAGTTGTTGACAGTAAAATATAGGATCAATCGTTGTACCAGGCTGGAGCAGCTCATAGTGGATGATTCCTTTCCAATTCCAAAAACACAGCATAACCTTTCGAGGCGTCAATCCTGGCTTTGAGACCATTTGTTGTTCATCTTTTTCGTACATTATTGTCGTATTTGATTCACTTTTCGATTCTTAGAAATTGTCAATATTAATGCCTTTTCGAGTATACTGGCCCCATTAGCCTTCCTCAAGGAAAAGTTCTGTTTTAGTAACCAATGCTGATATACCGGCAACTGTAACCCATCAGCCTTTTACATTATGGTTGTTAATTTATTATACCCTAAACGCGGTCGTAAAGTTGGATACCCTATAATATATATACAGAAATGTATAACTAATTGATCAATGTGACGAGTTGAGTCGACTTAGACTTACAAATATACGCGAACGTGACGAACTAGCCTAAATTGTTGAGATATTGATCTCAACTTTTGCACACGTCCTTTTCTATCCAAGAAGCTGCTCATTTTTCAGACTCTCCGATATCGGACTACTATAGCATATAGCTGCGATACAAACTGAACGATCAAAATCAAGTTCCTGCGAAGGGAATGCAGCCAAAGCTTTTTCTATTGTTGTTTTCTATTTTTCATATTATTTTTTTAGAAAAGAACATGCATTTCTCTTATGTTTCTAATAAAGTTACGTAAAAATGTACAACATTAAACCAGTTAATGGTTCGTTCACATACACCTACGTGTGGTATGTATACGTACATATGTATGTGTGTGTGTAGATATGAAACCACGCAATTACAAGAAATAATGCATTTTCATTTCTTTTTCATTGCAAAAGGAATGAAGTAATGCAAAAAAGATAAATGAAATTTGATTGCTTGTTTGCACATTTTCTTCTGCGGCGAGCATTCAATGAAAACAACTTTTATTTTTATGCAATTATGCAGTTATGCGCTTG
Organism: Bactrocera correcta; assembly: GCA_027475135.1. Lineage (NCBI taxonomy): Eukaryota > Metazoa > Arthropoda > Insecta > Diptera > Tephritidae > Bactrocera > Bactrocera correcta. The sequence continues at coordinate 159,135,232 of CM050325.1, forward strand.
TAAACATAAGTATGTATGCGTATGCATAAACGCAACTATTGACTATGTATATATGTGCATATGTATATGTGTTTATGTATGTTTTACGCATATTTCTTTTTATTCATTTTTCTGTCAATATAAGAGTTATATGGCCACTATTACATAAATAGATGGGTATGTGCATCTATATATGTATCCTACATACATATTCATATTTATATTTATACATATATTATATACACATACATATGTACATACTAATTTCATATTTACTGCACTGATCTTTGCACCAAACACTTTTGCAATTCATTTCAGCGAAAGCGCACACACTTTGTTAATAAGCAAACAAAATTATCGCATAACATTTTGTTTATTGCATGACATTTGCCTTTTTGCCTAAAGGTTAAGATCTCATCAGTAAGATATTATGACATTGTACTCAGACTAGTTTACTAAGATTAAAATAATATTTCACATAAAGTTTATAACACTCAACTTAGCGATTAAGTTCATGCTTGTAGATATTGAAATACATTGTGCAAAAAAGTACCCGGAAATTGTAAATAAAACGCAAAATATTTAAATATTCATGAATATTTATTTTGTTGCTTTCAAAGTAATCCCCACCAGACGTAATACATACACTTATGCCAACGATTTTTCCAGTCCTCGAACACTTTCTTAAGCACTTTTTGGGATGGCCTTCAGCCCGTTCGACGCATTATGTTTTGGCCTTCGATCTTAGTCAAATATAATGAATACAGTGGTTGATCTATGCTATTCATTTTTGGTTTTGAATTCGGTCAGAATCTTACTCTTTTTGAAAAAAATTCTGCTTTATCGGGATGAGTCGAGCAAGAATGCGTTTAATTCCCAAAATATCCACCAAAATCATTCGAACAGTCTCGCGAGAGATTTCGGATCTCTTGTCATCTCCATTCTTGCCTGCCGGTTTTCAAGCACCATATTCTTCACTTTTTTTAAATTTTCATCAGTTGAAGAGGTCAAAGGTCTTTCAGAACGAGACATGTCTTCAACGATCTCTCAACCGTTTTTGAAGGCTTTGTACCACTCGTAGACCGTGAATCATCGTAAGCCTTTTCCAACGTTCGCAGTGATTCCGGCGCTAATGTGTACCAACTCAAGCTGTTCAGATTATAAAAGTCTTTTTCATCTTGCAAAAATATGTATACCTATTAAGTAAGACAATACGTTTATACAAGAGATCATAAAAATAACTTTTGACAACTCCTGAAAACTTCTTCAATTCATTCGTGTTTTAACGTTATAAATATTTCTAAATTTTAAATGTGATAGATAAATCACGGAACATAGCATTGTGAATACAGTCACTTGGCACAGCTCATAAATGGCACATCAATCACACCTACTTCTTTTAAAAGACCATCTCAGCTCGTTTGGCTTTGCAGTAGATAGTTCAAGAACAAATATTCCTCCCTATTGATCAAAATTTACCCTTTCATGGCAATTGCCTCCTCTAAGCGGTCGAATTTTTGACCATACAGGTCCCAATTAAAAGTTTGACGGTAGGAAGTAGCTCATGGTAGTTTATTCCCTACCAATCCCACCGAAAGCATAGCAAAACCGTGCTAACTGCAGATTCTAATTTCGCCACTGTTTGCACCCGCTCCCCGCGACTCGACTACAACCATTTTCGCTTCACGTTGTCATACGTCACGCACTTTTCGTCACCGGTAATCATCCGCTAACGAAGAAGATGGATTTTGTTTAGCAGGAATTTGCAAATGGAAGTTCGTCCCTGATATTTTTGGCGTTAAGTGCTTTAGCTCTCTTACATCGATTTTCTTTTTAAAGCCAGTCTTTAAATAGTACGAAACGACGTTTTTATAATGTTTAGCTTCCGGAAGTCGAAACAGTGATTATGGTGGACCATAACAATATTTGCAAAAATATTTCTTTGTACTACGATCTACATAAAAAATGTCTGACTTAACGTTGATCTGAACGACATATTCGTTCCCATTATAGTTGGGTCTACATAACTGAAGCAAATCTTGATTTATATCTGATCACCGACTGTCGGCGGAAGTCTCATGATTTTGTGTACAGCTAACGACAGAATTTTAATTGACCGGTAGATTTAAAAATCAAATTAAACTTCCCTTTTACTCGGATTAGAAAGATAGTTTTCAAGTATATCATCTCTATAATAAGAGTAAAAGAAGTGAGAAAAAGTCTCAAGTATTAATCTAGTCATATGAAAATAAAAAAATATACTAAACATACAATTTCATTTATGCATATCACTAGTGTTTACCGTTGAACCCTCGTAAAATCTAAGCGTAAGATTTATATAATGGTTGTGCATCATAGATTTCACAGCGTATTAAGTTCAATGACAAATCTAACGAGCACACAAGTGGGTGAATATGGGCACCAATTTATCTAGATATACTATCTATATAAATTTGTAAACAAATCGCGCAATGCTTAGATCTTCAGGCATCCAGTAGGAAAATTCGCAAGTAACGTTCGCTTTTAATTTTTTCAATCTTATGGTATTTACGATCTGCTTAGAGATTAGATCAAATGAACTTTATATATTTTACTCAACTCTCCTCGCCTTCTTATTCTCTTCTATTAATTTTTAATGGCATGAAAATCATAATTTTATTTTGTACGAGTTCCTTCTTTACTATTCTAACCTAGAAAAGTGTATTTAAGAATTTAGCAGAAAAGTTCTTTCGCATTCGGACATTTTCAAGTTGATTTTAAAATGTTAACAACGGTCGATCGAATCCTACAAATTACGTCCCTAGTTCTTTAATATGCGATTTATAAAATCCTTGCTCAAAATTTGCCAATTATCAAATTCGCTGCGAAAAAATTTCCCACAGGGCACGCATGCACTGCATCGTTAGCATGCTAATAATCGTGGAATGCTTGTTGTTGTCTACGATTTTAGCTTTTGTGGTGAATGTTTGTGGGATGGTGTCATCTTACTTGTCATTTGAATACTGCATTTAAAAATATGACAGCTACGTAAGCACATACACACATGCAATTTTATTAAACAAGCTAGAACGCTTTGCGGAATGAGTATAATTGAAAGAAATAGCGAATAGAAAGAATCAAGCAAAGCACTGTCGTAAATTTCTTCTACATTTTATTTGTTTATATGCAGAAAAAAATCATAAATATAAATAAAAACACGAAACTAAAATGACTCGAGTGCATGAGCTCATTTGTGTGAATATACCTAGATTAGGGTGGGCCACAGATTATTACATTTTAAATATAGTATATAGAATTTGTGGATTAAAATGAACTTATATACAGAGAAAAATAACATTGCAAGTCAGGATGCTTAGCTTAAGGGATTATATACAGCGAAAAAGCGAATTTTCCAGAATTTTTTCTGAGAAAACTTATAAAGTTATTGCTCTAATAATTTATACACATATTATTGTATTTTTTAATTATATTTTAGGACGTAGTATTATTAAAAATATTTATTTGGAAAGGAATTACAACTGATCTCCGGGAGCTGCTTTCAAAACAGACGTTTTGCGGTGACCTCTATATATCTGAACAGAACCCTTGAAATAAAAAAAGCAGATTTCGTTAAAGTAATGTCAAATCTAGTAATTAATCGAAAGAATAAGCAAAATAAAAATTTTTGACAAAGTTTCGGCTTCTAAAAAAATCGCCGTTAAACTGTTTATAAAAAAAAATATTTATCGGTGAGAAAAAATCTTCGATTAATTACTAAAAATATTTAAGAAAATATGAGAATAACCGGTTGTGCTGTTTTCGAGTAATGTCGGTCACTGACTTTGAAGATACCATTTTGAGAAAAACGAGTTTAAAATTTGGCCTTGTACTTCCAAGCACTCTGAAACGCTTCTTCAAATTTGCTTGTAACTTCGAAAATATTCATTGGAAATTTTCTGTGTCTGTTCTTATATATAAAATAAAATTAAAAATTGGAATTTTTTGAAAATTCTAACAGTATAATTAATTTTAAAAGGTGTTGTTGAGCATTCAAAGTCTTCCATATAGAAAATACGTAAAAAAATCGTTTAGGGTACTTTTTTCTTTGAGGATTATTGTAGAGCATTGAATTTCTTACCAAAATCTACTCCATGGGATTTTTTATATTTTTTAAGTATTGTAGTGTTTTATTTTTATTACAAATATTCACATTTAACAAAAACTAACATAAAATAGTTAAAAATTATTGTTTATAATCTATGTATATTTGGCAAAAATAATATCCTGTAAATAATAATTAATCTTTTACTGCATCTCAAGTCATTCATAATTTACCCATTTTGTTTTTTTGTTTACTTTTTTTATAAAATTTTTCTTGCGAAATATAGATTGTAAACAATCTTTTTTAACCACTTTATTTTATTTTTTGTCAAAAAAAAAAACACAAAAAATTCAAAAAAAAAATTAATGAAAGCGTATTATTTTTATGAAATGCCCACCGACGCGTTTCAATATTAAGCTAAAAATCCTGATTTGAGTGATATTTTTTCTCAGCATGTAAGTTAATTTTAAATCAAAAGTTCGACAGACAATTTTTTTTTTGGCTTACCCTAACAGACTTACATACATAGTATGTACATATGTATATACATACATCAAATCCTTAATATTTCTATGGCATATGTCCGTCTGTGCGTGAAAATAAATAAAACGGTAAACACGCAAATAAATAATAAGAATTATATAGGTGTATTTTGAATTAAATCAATCACTGCGAATATTGCTTGCAATTAAACATAAATTTCGGCAACCTTGAACAGGTGCATGACGCAGCGCTGACACCCAGCGGGTGCTTAAGTTGCTGCTGAGCAAAACAGAAAGCGGGATAAATATAAAAAATGCAATAAAAAGTATTAAAAGACAAATGTGTATACAACAAAAACAAGTTTGAGACACACGCACATACTTAAATGAATTTTGAAAGAGTATTTAGATAAAGAGACGATGTGCCTGGTAATAAAATTAAAAAGATTAAAGCGAATATGTTTTGAAAAAAAAAAAAAAACAAAACGTTACTAAAACAAACATCATACTTTATATTTAGCAACACGAACACAAAAAATATTATGACATTTATATGCTTAAATAATTTGAAATTTGCTTTTAGCGTTTGTATTCTATAGTAAATTGACTCAAATGTGACAAGTAAATACGCCACTAGTTCCATAGTTTAAAGTCGAACTAGAAGTCATTTTGTTGCTCATTTGCTCGCATACGCTAAAAATTATTTGCAAGGTGTTGATTGCTTCGACTGCATATTGCAATTGCCATGCTGACAGAATTCAAAGCTCTCAAAGTGTTAATAACTGCGGCGCGGGCGACCCGTCAATGCGTCGGTGAGTCGGTGTGCGGATATGCATTCATAAAAGTTGCGTTTACGCGATCAGTTAGCAGTCGAGCACGAAGAAGAATTGCGATGAGCGATACCATTAGCATCGCAGAACTAAATTTGTAATGAGTTTTGAAGCGTTGTTGCAATAAATAATAAGTTAACTCATAGAGAGTCATGACTGATGCCGATTAATCCAAAATAATTACAGTAATCGCGATTTAATTGACTACCGGTCCTCATATTTTTAAACTCTGATTTACATTGATAGATTTTTTATTATATTTCGAAAAATTTGGTTAGTTAAATAATGCTACCATTTGTTGAGAAATTAAAGATGAAGACTACTTGAATTTGGCTCAGATACGTTTTTAATCTTTACATACAATTTTCAGTTTCTCTGCGCTCTTCTTATAAGTTTGCTTAAATGCTTTTCGAAACTTCGAAATATTGTTTAGAATTGCCCTTACCTATCTACTATAAGGAAAGATTTATAGTAAGTGGACTTTCTTACTTTGACAGATATTCATAGCTGTTAATTTTTGAAAAATTGTGGGTTAAAGGAATCGTCTAATTGTGAAATTTTTGAGAAATCGTTTTTTTTTTGTTGCAATATCGTTTTGCATACACTGTAATAAACATTATCTCAAATTTTGAAATGTAAAACCAAATTATTACGGTCGCTACAGCGATTCTTTTGGAACAGAGCGGGGAACACTACAATTCCAATCTTTAAACGTTTCCACTCTCAAAAGTTGAGTTTTGAAGATATCTAGTTCCAATTTGGCGAGTACATTTTTAACGTCATTCGCTATCGTGCTATGGAAGCTTCTTTGTTTTGTTATTTAACTCTTTCTAATTTTTTATGAAAAACTGTGTTTTTCCATGTTTTAAAGATTTTCTTTACGTGATTACAATCGGCTTTAGTCCAAAGACTTACAGTGCGTCAATTCTGCCATATAAGATTGCCGACCGTTGACAAGCATTTCTTTGATGATCTTTTTCTTTTGTAAATATCAGCTTCAGTCGTTCCATAACAGCAATCGAAAATATCTATCAACCTTACGAATTATAATACGAATATTTTTGAGTTTTTTTTGTTTTATTTGAGGTTTTTGTCGTTAACAACGGCAAAAATTCACATGAGTTCAAATTTATGTGAACTGAATACGTTCTGCTACCCAAATGTCGTCAATTCCGATTCGGCGTATCTTTCAAAACTTTGCAATCTTTTTATTAATTCTATAGTTCCATTGAAAATAAAAGGTTTCAAGTAACTTCTCTTTTTGACCTTTACTGTCTATTGTTATGACAATTGGCGGCTAGAGTAAAAGAGGGCTAAAGAGTTTGTATTAGCTGCGAAAAAATAAGTAAATATTTATTGCTTTTATCAAGGTGTCACCTTTAAAATATAATATGTTATCTTGACTTTGTCAAACAACTCGTATCGCTCAACGACTCAATTGAGTTCATTAGTGAAAGCAGCCTACTCATAATGACAGTGCTTTTTTTTTTATTTAATAAATATTTTTAAGTGAACCGGGAATTCCTAGATTTTTAGTCGAAATATTCATTATAAATTTGATATTTTGAAATACCAGTCCAGATCGGAAAAACAAACCTTATCATCTGCGAAAAAAAAAGTTTAGATTGCCTTGCGTAGTATTTTTTTTATCGAAAAAGAGTATACATATATGTAAACTTTTTGGAATAATATTAAAATAAAATCGAAAATATAATTTTTGTTCTTTCTGAAAAGGTATTAACTTCACATTAATTGTCAGCAAGAGTTGGTGTGTGGAAAGAAAATGTGTTTTATGCAATAAAAACCGGTAGAGTTTTTGTTAAGTGCTTGAAAACTTCCCGCATTGTTGTTCGGTGATCGTTGTTTGCTTAAACTGACCAGATCACTAATCGCGAACTATCGACGAGAGAATATCGTGTTGTGTATCCTTTGGCTCTTTATAGCAGTATTTAGAAGGATGTAAGGAGAGATTCAAAAAATGTTTCCAAATAGACTTAGATTATGCCTTTGATATCATATTCAACAGGTCTTAGGTACCATTTTCGTATTACTATTTAATAATTTACATTTGAATATACATTTTGACAAAAAAGCACCCGGAAATTGTAAATAAAACGCAAATTATTCAATATCCATTAATTTTTATTTTGTCGCCTTTAAAGTAATCTCCACCAGATGTAACGCCAACGATTTTTCCTATCCTCGAAACACTTTTCATAAGCACTTTTTGGAATCTTCAGTTCTGTTAGCGAATTTTGTTTTATGTCTTCGCGTGTTTTTTTGTTTCTGGCTTGTTCTGTTTTTATTTTTGAGTAAATTCAGCTTTATTTAAGACGAGTTGAGTAAGCACACGTTTCATACCAAAAATATCCGCCAAAATTATTTAAATAGACTCGCAAGAGATGTCGAGGTCTCTCTTACACTCGCTTAACGATTTTCGCTTAATTTTTTTCAATATTTTCATCAGGTGAAGAGGTCGAGGTCAGGGGAAGCAGATGAAGAGGAAGACCTCCACTCCGTTGGAAGGACCAAGTGGAGAAGGACCTGGCTTCGCTTGGGATATTCAATTGGCGCCACGTGGTGAAAAGAAGAAACAACTGGCGCGCTGTTGTTGACTCGGCTATAATCGCGTAAGCGGTGCCAACGCCAGTTAAAAAGAAGAAGAAGAAGAGGTCTAAGGTCGTCCTGAAAGAGACATGTTTTCAACGATCCACGACCGTTTTTAAAGGCTTTGTGTTACGCGTAGGTTTGTGTTTTTGATAAAACTGAATCAATGTAAGCTTTTTCCATCATTCGCAACGATTCTGCTTAGGAACGGTGGGTAGAAAATGGAAATTTTAAATTCTTTGTTCGATATTTTCATTCATTGAGGTGTACCGACTCAAGCAGCTGCTGTAAACAAGATCGCGTTAATATTTGGCATAGTAGTTTAGGACAGTCCTAAAAACTTGGCAAAATAAATTTTTTTGATAAAATTTAGCCGGGGAATTTGAATTACAATTTCCTTTTATTTTTTTGTAACAATGTATGTATGTCCCGAATTATGAGCATATTCTCATTACGCAGATGTTAAATTTGGTTGCATTATATAGAGCGGTACGATTTAAATTAATTACGGATTTTAAATTTTTTACAGATATGAAAATTAAGATTACAGAGCAAAAAGTCAAACGCTGTCTCTCCATATTCGTGTGGATATTAATCGTTGTAAATAAAGTAAATACTTTAGTACCTCAGGTTTTTTTTTTTTTCATTTTGAGCTTTAATTTGCTTCAAAATTCATAGAAAGTTGTTTCAACATTTTTGGAAAACCGCCAGAGTGCGATTATAAATCTTAGTGATCGTTGATCAGTTGTCAGTTTTTTTACGCCACTCGCGTTTTCTAAAATTATTTAAATATTGCAGTTTACTTATTTTTGTCGCAATTGTGTCAATTGCACGTCCGCCGTGCTGGCGCATGTGGGTGATCACACTTGTTTTTGGCTCCGCCAACCAGTCAGACTACGCCATAAGTGCAAACGCCTCTCCCACTGGCGTTGTTAGACATTTTTATGTGCGTGTTTGTGTGCATGTGTGCATTTGTGTGGGAGAGCGACAATTATGCTTATTTATTTTTGTATTGTTGCAGTGCAATTAGTTGTTAAGGCAAACACAGCCGTTTAAAGCTTTTATTTTACATTTTATTTTTCGCCATTTAATAATTCTCTCTTCTTCTTCTTCTTAGTTATATGCGAATGAAATGAATTTGTTTTGAATGAAGTGTTGTTAGTAACGGTAGGTCAATGCGAGTTTAGTGGGTCAATTTTTTGCATTTAAAGTTGTTGTGCAATTCAACAAATTAAAACATTAAAATTTTTATGCTATTTTTATGAGTTGGCATAATTTTCAATTCGTATACTGCAATTAACTATTATTGAAGCTACTCTGAGATGTTGTGCAACTAAAATTATTACTGCATGTCCTCATTTTGAAAACATATTTTTTCGGATAAATTATTATTCATCATCCATAATGAATTTAATACGGCTTAATCAAGAACAAGAGAAGAGCGTCTAAAATATCTGGGCTGAATTAAGGTTATGCTCGACAAGTGCCAGTCAAGGTTACTTAGATTCAGTTGGAATTAATAATTCATTGTAAAGGGTGATCTATTTCAAGATTCCATACTTTTTTAAAGAAAAAACACAGAAACGCCAAATTTAATGGGGAATGTTTGTTATCATTCGATAGAAAATTATTTGGCATTTAATTTTGAAGATTATTTCTTTCAAATGTTAGCCACGGCTACTTCTCAGATCGTCCGTCTGTTGAGCCCAATTTTCTATGACTCGTTCGAGCATTTCGACTGGTAAGTGGCGAATGACACGCGTGATGTTTTGCTCTAAGACTTGAATCGAAGCGAGATTATCCGCATAGACTTAAGACTTTACAGGGGAAAGTCTAACGGTGTGATATCATACGATCTCGGTGGCCAATTGACCAGCCCAAAACGTGAAATTATCTGCTCTGTCAATAAATCCATTGATTAAAGCGATAATGCGTTTTGTTGAAACCAAATATCGCCGAGATCACGAGCTAAAATTTCAGGCAACAAATAGTCGGTACGTTTTCATCGGCATCATTTTTGAAGAAATATGAACCGATGATTTCACACCAAACCGTTGTTTTTTCTGGATAAAATGATAGCTATAGAATATGTTTAGGTTGCTTTTCGTCCGAAATGCAACAACTTTGCTTGTTTGATTGATTTGAGCCAGAAATACTATATGTCTCATCGCTGAACAAAATTTGGCCCGAAAACGTCGGGTCTTAGAACTTTTCAAGAGCCCATAGAGTAAAGTGGTTGAGAAGGTCGGGTGGCTCCAGTTCTGGCACAAGTTGTGTGAAGGCTTTCAGTTTAATATCTCAATGTAAAATGTGTCAAGTCGTTGTATACGTTAGTCCGAGTTGCTGCAAACGGCGCCGAATCGACACTTCACAGTCCTCGTGTACACTCTCAGCTACGGCTACTATATTTTCTTTACTGCTCAACCCGTTGGTTATGCTGGAGAAGATTTGCCGTGATACTTATCAAGTCTTTGGTTTGTATCAAAGATGTTTTACCCATCAAGAAATAACATCAGCTATTTTCTATTGTAAACAAAAATATTAGCGGGGTAGCGTCACTTTGATTCTAATACCTTGAGTAAAATTGAAGAATATAGTATGAAAATTTGACAGTCCTAGCCTATTGCTCTTTGATAAGGATAGGTGAGCTCTTTCTTTGTATTGGTAACGATTCGAAAATATTTTAGAATAAAATATGGATTTCTTTCGGATTGATCTATGATTCAGCACTAGCTTGTTGACTATTTTCCAAGCTTAATTTTATATCTTTTGAATAGTAAAATTAACAAAAAATGCTCAAAATTATTAATTTACTAGCTGTCTTCGATTCGTCATTTCTCTGCTCGCTTCTGCTCTTTTGTCAAAAAAATTACATGAAAAAGCAACAACAAAGTTATAAGTTAAAATCGTATAAAACAGTATGTGGATACCTCATTAAAGTAATATAGACGATATCTTCAAGGCTATAATGTTTTTTTTTAGCATATTTTATACCAGTTGTGAATGGTTCAAATGACAATTAAAAATACAACTTTTTTTTTTATTCGTTCGAGTGTAAAGCTTGGTTCAACCTTCTGGTCTCGATCAAAATATAGATAATAGAGCTAATTTTGAAGTGACTATGAAATCATTGTTTATTTTTTGAAAAAAAAAAAAAAAATCTGATTTAATGCTGTAAACTTGGTTTTCGAATTTCAATTAGTTACAGAACTTCAAAAATTATGTTTTAAAAAGTTGGAAAAGCTTATTTTTTGAAAACAAATTTTTCCAATTTTGGCTTTGCCTGAGGTCTTTGTCAACTTTAGCTCGTAACCTTTGAGAATTGGATTCTACTCTTGTTCGACAAATAAATGCTCAAAACAAAAATCACGTTGATTTCGTGGATGTTTAAGGGACTCTGTACCACCAAGTATTTACACGAAAGTGAATTACAACTTTCATTTAATAATTTCGTTATTCAAATTAGTTAGTTTTACTAATTACTTATATTATATACTTTCATTAATGCATTGCATTTTGGCTTTTTTACCATAATTATGGCCATAAAAGCCACCCAAACCAATTAAACACTTATTATAACCATAAACATCAAATCATGTTTTTGTTGGTGCATAAATTATGTCTGGAAATTTCAAGTGTTGCCATATTTATAGTAAAAAATTACTCAAATTTAATTTTCGCAATTTCAAATCGAATCATAACATACTTAAGGGGTTACATGGCTTTTCTCGTGTTTTTTCAGCAATTTTTTTCGTATAAAAAATGAAATATTTTATTATTTTATATATTATTTTATTAGAATTTTTGACTCTCACAAACAAACACTATTAACAAAGAAATTCTAAAATTTTTTAAAAAATATATTTTAAGCTCAGCCATTGTGACGCCATTTTCTGAGACATTTTTACAAAAAAATGAAAATTTCCGTAGAAGTTTGATGACATTTTTATTTTCAAATAGTTGTATACGAAAAAAATCCTTCGTTCAAGCCTTTAAGATCGGTGAGTAGTTCTCTGGAAATCTTGCCAATCGACTTCAAAAACACAGTTTCGAGAAAAGCGCATTTACACACGGAGCACTTAGCTTAGCTAGCCTCGAACGCACAAGTTCTCAAGGCTATATCTCCGAAACTATTACTCGGATAAAATTGAAAATTTACGAAAATATTCTAGAGGTGTTGTAGAATATTTAATATAAATAAAAATTTCGATTTTTTGAAACCCGTAAACCCATGTAACCCCCTAATTTTACATTTTGAAAGAGTTTTTAATTTTGTTTTTCATTTTAATAAAATTTATTTAATTTAATACAATAATATTTTTTGTTGTTTCACATATTTATTGCAAGTAAAATAAAAAAAAAATATTTTTTTCTAAACAATCACACAGTAAGGTAGTTATTCGAAATTTCCACAAGCGGGTCGCACCTAAACGGTTTCTATGGAGGGAAAGTTCACGCAGTGGGAATTTATGCATATGAAAGTTATTTATTTACTCACATACTAATGTATGTATGTATGTATATGTGTAGGAGTTTTGTGAATAATTTTGTTGTCGTAGCGCTTTTCTATTCCGTCGTGTATTTTTTCTGCTCCTCAATTAGCTTTACCAACATTTTATTTAAGCGTACGTGTGCATAATTTGCATATTAATTGGAAAATTGGGTATCTGTGTGCTCGGGGGGGAGTTCGTTAGAAAGCGCGTGTGCTGGGCGATGGCGCGACGCTTGGGTACCATATAATTTGACTAGGCGGCATAAATGTCCAATAGTTAAATACAAATGTACATGTAAAACATGTTACTATGTATACTTTTCTACAATAGATAGATACTCGTACTATGTATAAACGCTCCCATCTGTGTATATTTGATAATTTGAAATGCTACGTGCAAGAGGTCATTCACGCCCTGACGTGAAAGGGTAACTTTTGGGAAATAATGTATGCCCAAAGATAATTTCTAAAGTGATAATGCATTTAATATGGAGGAAGAAATAATATACATATTTTTAATTAGGGCCACAATGAAGCTTGTACAAAACAGAAGCAATGAGAAGAGCGCTTAGGGCTGTTTGTGATTTGACGCAACGAAACTAATAAAAATAAGAAGTCATCTTCGGCTCTAATATCTTTGAGCAGCATTTCTCAGAGCATAAAAGGGCATAAAAAGATCTTTATCTTAATTTTAAGCGGAAGTTTTATGAAAGTATTTCTTAATGGTGCATTTGGATCGGTTAGTATGCCAATAATATCTAATAGTTTTCCGATATCGAAGGGAAAAAAACATCTGTAAAATTTCAGCTTGATATCTCAAAAACGTTTAGTTCGCGTATTACAGACCGAACAGATAGGCATGTCAAAGTCAACTCAGTTTCGCTGATCATTTGTCCATTGTGACTAAAAAGTCCCGGTAAATAAAACGAAAATTATTTAATTATTCATCAATATTTATTTCTCGCCTTCAAAGTAATCCCGACCAGATGTAATACACTTATGCCAACGATTTTTTCAGTCCTTGAAACACTTTTCATAAGAACTTTTTGGAATGGTGTTCAGCTGCTTCAGCGAACTTTGTTTTATCTCTTGATCGGCTAGAACCGGATTTCACGGACGGTCATTTCAGTTTGGGGAACAAGACAAATTCACAGGGAGCCAAATCTGGTAAATACGGTGGTTCATCGATGATACTCATTACGTTTTTGGCTTTGAACTCGTTCACAATTGTACTTTTGTAGAAAATAGTCAGCTTTGTCGGGACGAATCGAGCAAGAACGCGTTTCGTACCTAAAATGTCCACCAAAATCATTCCAACGGTCTCGCGAAAGATGGCGAGCTCTCTAGTCATCTCTATAACACTTGCTTGACGAATTTCAAGCACTACATTCTTCAATTTTTTTATATTTTCTGTTATTTCAGTTGAAGAGGTTCGAAGGTCTGTCCAGAACGAGACATGTCTTCAACGATCTCTCTACTGTCTTTGAAGGCTTTGTACCACTTATAGGCTTATGTTGTTTGATAAAACTGAACACCGTAAGTCTTTTTCAACATTCACAACGATTCCGCACAAGAAATGGTTAAAAATACAAAGTTTGAGACAAATCCTTTGTTTGATATTTTTATCCATTAAATAATCGCAATGCACTACTGAGGTGTACCGACTTAAGTAGCTGCTGTAAACAAACTGGTCTACAGATTGTATTCATATTTGGCATAGTAATTAAGGATAGTCCTACCAACTTAGCAAAATAAATTTCTTTGAAATATCATTTACTCGTGGAATTTGATTACAAGTCTCGTGTGCTTTTTCGTCAGAATGTAAAGCAAATAATGACCAATAAAGATAGTCATATGTAAATGCTTTGGTATGTGATATCTAATGTTTTCTTCTGGGTGTTACAAACCCTGTGCAGGGTATAAATATATACATGATATTAACATAAGTTAGCTGTTGTCCGTCTATTTTCTTGAGTCCGCTTATGTAGCATCAAAGAGCTCTGAGAAATAGCTATGCAGTCGATATAAGTATGTTAGTTTTTATATATTCAAAAGTAAACAAATTTCCATAATTTAATAATGAACTAATGAGTGCTCTAATTAAACAAAATACATTTTTAAGGTTTTAAAAAAAGTCTCGCCAGATTTGTGCCCTTCAGCCGCATTATAGTGACGTAAATAGCCCCAATAAAAAATATTCAAACTTTTATTTTCACTTTTACTTGCTAAATAATTGCCCTGGCATGCTTAATTTCTACGCGCCAAATCGAAATTTTGTTATTTTTACGCTCAATCTAAAAAAGCTGCTGTTTACAGCCACTTGCTATGTATGAAGTATTGAATGCGCCTCGCGGCGCTGCGCGACGTGCTTTTTTATAAATTTATTATTAGCATTTTGGCTCGTGGCCAGAAGTAGCGTGACTTTGCATACAAAAGAAAACAAAGAAAATACAATAATTTTTCTTCAATATACATATATTTTTTTATGCTGGTACAAAGTAAACAAATACAGAAAAAGCAGTACAAACACAAACGATTTTATTTGCAAAGATAAAAGAAAATAGATTTAGAGAATGATCATATAGACTTGGACGCTGCTACATTTGACACAAATTTGTATACTATACTTATATATTCTACTAAATAATATGTATTTTCCTCTTGTTCGAATATTTTGTGATCTACAAATCCAGCCGCACATAAATCATGAAAATTAACTGACGTAATTTTTTATTGCTCAATGCGAAACAGTGGCTGGATGAGTAATCTTCGAATAAAAAATATAAATTCATACATATATACAGATTTATGTATATATATAAATTTTTTTATTTTTTTACAGTGTGTGTGGGCGGACATTTTTCAGCTGAAAATTTTCCCCACCTTTGATCTATGTCTCCATTATGTTTTCATGCTCCACCAGCCTCTAATTTATGTTATCTACTTATGCTCTTTTGCTCTAAATGCTTAAACGTCTAAGTGTCTACACTTATCTAACAACAATATATAATTATAATTCTCTAAACCTTTGTAAACCATCCCTTTGTTGCAAATATTTACTGTTAAACCTGTTTTTATGCGATCTACACTGACTTTGCTCAAACAATTTTATTTGTTTATATTTTCATTTACGAAAGCAAGGAATCGTGTCAAATTACCATTATATAGCCGCCTACATACAGTAATTTGACATACTTACACACATTATTTAAATACATATAATTATGTATACAAGGTGTGCTCAGAAGGTACAGAGAAAGAACGAACGAACACCAAAGAAGCGCTTCTCTTATACAATATAATGTTTCTATAAACTTTTTATACCCTGAACAGCATATATTAGTTTGAAACATCCAAAGAGAAATGTCGGAGACCCTATAAAATATACTACGTAATGTGATATATATACATATACATATGATAAGTGTGACGAGCTTTTCTTTCTGCTTTCTTTTCTGTCTAAACAGCTGCTCATAAACCGCCGATATGGGACCACTGAAGCATACTACCATGGGCCAAACATACTAAGCCTTTATCATAATTTTATAATTCTTAATTTATTCTATAAAAACTATGTCGCCCTCCTTAAAATATTCCCCCTTGGCCCCATACATATCTGCCAACGTTTCTTTCAATCCTCGAGACAGTTGGTTAAGTCAATTTCCGTGTTCAAGTGGGTAGCGATTCATGTTTAATGTCTTCAATTGACTCAAAACGGTTTTCCCGGAGAGGTCGTTTGAGTTTGAAGAAGTTTCTCGGAATTAAATCAATCGAATACGGTGATTGCGACACGATATTGTTTGAAATTTCGACCAAAAACTCACGAAGAAACAATACAGTATGAGACAGTGCGTTATCGTGTTGCAATAAATAAGATTTGTCGGCTAATTATTCCGTCCTCTTTTTACGAATAGCGTCGCACACACGACCCATAGCACTCAAACAGTATTCTTTGTTGGCAGTTTGGTCGGTCAGAAGGAATTCGGAGTGCATCACATATCGATAATCGAAGAACACTGTTAACATAACCTTAATTTTCGACTTGCTTCGACGTGGTTTTTTGGCTTCGACATATCTTTGCCAATATATTTGGCCGACGTATCGTCTGTTTTTGGGTCGTAAGCAGAGATCCAAGGTTCATCATCACTAATAAAATGTTCCCTGACATCCTGATATTCGAAAATAATTGTTTCACAGACGTTGTTTTTCGAAAGAATTAAATTGAAATCGTACTTTCGCATTTCTTAGGCGCAAATGATCTTTCAAAATGGTTTTTACTGATCCTTAAGATATTCAAAGTATGCCAGTAAGATCTCTGATTTTTAATCGTCGATTCTCAAGCATCAATTCGTTTACTTCATTGACGTCGGCTAGCAGCGAGTGCGCTACTCATTCTTATTCATTCTTATCTTCTGGATCTTCTTTGGGTTTTAAGTAATTATATCATTTCTAAGCACTAAAACAAATATTGAAAGAAAGAAATTTCATATTCACAGTACTTCATGCACAACCCTCGTGTTTGCACGCGTTTGCTTGAGTTATAAATAAATTGCTTGAGTAGTAGACCAAAACGCGTGGGTAAATAGAAAAACAGAAGGCACAAAATAACTGCTCATTTCTAAGTGAATAAAATTAGTTGTTGTTTTTGTTGTTCTCAGAAACCAGATTTACCATTGCCCATCACTGTTTAATTCGTAAATGACAAAGGGAAAGAAAAAAAACTTTCGAAAAAGCGGTTAATCGACTTTGGAAATTTATTGCTTGCACTCCATGCATGCTCACATACCAAGCTTTATAAGCATTTAGAGAGGTGTATGTATGTATATATGTAAGTATATGCACGTATTTTATTCACTGTCACGATCGCTTCGCTGAGCAACGCTGCTGTTGACAACTACCCACACACGTTCAATGCATTTGAGGCGATCGATTGATCGACAATATTCGAACCAGTATTTAGGTACACTCGTAGATATGCACAAACCTACCTATGTATATTGGTATTGCTGCACATTTCAATGCTCTGCGTCAAATAAATGTGTTGCATGATGGCACGAACCCGTTTGTATTGCCGCCAAATAAGACAACTGTCTAATGGTAGTCTATTTACATACCAATTGAGTGGCAGTTTTCAATGACATATGGTATCTTAACTTTTTGTTGTTTTTCTTGTTTTTGTAGCAGCATATGATCTTCAAACTTATTGTCGATTTTTGACAGCCTCAGAACAGCTTTAGTTAAACGTTAATAAATTAGTACAGTACCAGCGCAGATTCTCACATTTACTAATACAAAGATTCTCACATAAGTCGTCGGATCTTATAAGGTCTCTTGCTATTGATTTTTAGAAAGCTGAATCTGTTTTTTCTAGCGTATAAATTCATATTTGATGGCTTTAGATGTTTTGATATCTTTAAGGGGCACACCTAGCGTGATATTAAAAAAAAAAGATAGTTTTATCGATAATCGGTGTAACCTTTGCATGAATTTTTTCGAGAAAAAACCGTCTATTTTCAATAATGTTTTTCATTTAAAAAATTAAATACTTTGTGCTAGCTTTTTATTATTTCTAAGTTATATATTTTGCAAAGATTTTGTAAAATTTTCAAAGGAAAATATTCAAAACGTGGCCATTACGTTGTAATTTTTTCCAGAAAAAAAGGTGCTTCTGCGTTGACAGTAACACTCCTTACAGGCTTATCTGAGAGAAGGAAAATTTTTCGTTTTAAATAGGACCTTAAAAGGTTTTGTCGAAAGGGAAAAAAGTAAAAATTGTATTTTTGGCAAACGTTTATACAAAAATGTGAATTTTGGTGAATATGGTTTTTATTTTTAATTTGTAATTAAAAAATCCGTTGTTTAAGACCTTGATATAATTTAATCACGAACATTTCTCGATTTTTTTTTTAATTTGTAGTTGAAAAATATCTTTTCTTAAAGACCTTGTAAATAATATCACGAATACCTGTATAAAATTTCATTAAGATTAATAGTTAAAATAACTGATATAATAGTTTTTTTTTGTTTTCTAATTCCCAAAACATTCAACAGTCATACAAACTGACCCTTTCCTATGTATAACTTCGTAGTTAGTGCTGTGTCACAGTTGATTTGGATCTACATAGTAGATTTAATTCCGTCAATTAGTAAATGGTCTACTTTAAGATGTACTTTTAAAGAAATACTGGCCATGAACTCACTTAAAGAAGGCTTAAAATATATTCTTAATGAAGCGAGTTCTAAGGATGCACTTTTCGATTGTCAAATTGATCTGGTATTATTTATTGAATTGAATGTCATGTCTGAAAGAACGTCGATTTTTCGAAAAGATACATTCATTATTGAAGAGATTTGTACTACTACTGATATAAACTGTATATGTTTATTTTAGGACGGAAACTGTCTAGCACAAGTATACATTGAGTTTTTTCATGCTTATAAACACATTATTTAGCATTTTGCAGACCGCAAAACTTAATACTAAATACTATTAATTACGTAATCAGCTTTATGCGATTTTGCTGACTCTTAATAGAATAATAGTCTCAATTGGACTTAAATATATTATTTGTACTTATTTATAGATTTATTCTGTCTGCTTGACTTCTTAAGAAACTCGTTTGTTTTCGTGCTTTTTTCATGATTTTTTTTTTTTAATGAAAAAAATAATAATAATAATAAAAGTGTGTCATATCCGATTTACGTCATAATTCAATTAAAATTTTATACGCAATTATTGTTATTATTTTGAAGTTGACTTTTAGTGTAAAAAACTTGTTCGCTCACTCAATGTGTCACACAATTAAATACATACAGTTGCTTACCTACGTGCTTGTGTGTGTATTTGTCATGAGCATTATTCATTATTACGAAATATACCTTTTTGGTGTATAACACCTGCATACCTATGGAAGTGGGTAATTTATTCTAAGGCAGTTGACCAATATTTATAAGCTGAACGATGTGAAAAGCTTTAAATTCCATATGTTCATAATCACACACATATGGTGTGTATATATTTACTGGGACTGAGAGTGTATGCATTTTCGTCAAAAAAAAAATACAAATATTTATCAACTACTGATAGAAGTAATCTTAATATGGTTTGATAATTTGGGAACTGCATAAATTAATTCTGGAGAATTTTCTGTAACAGTTATAATCGTATGATGATTCCTTTTGGGTGAAAAAAATAATAAAAAAAATATTCTTATTTAATAATTTTAACAAATATATAAATGGATACCATACATTGAGGTTCTTTTTGCTTTACATGTACCGTTGCTATTTAATTAAGTCAATTAAGTGTAGTAAATTTGTTAATAGACAACATTCATTTCTAATATTGAAATATATTTTTAGTGTCAATAATATCGATTTACTTCAGAACATTATTGCATATGCATTTTTAATAATGAGAATCAAAATGTGTCACCTTCGGGACAAAGGAATATTTGTAATTTCGTAATGCGTTGAAAGGAAAGGATTTTTTTTCATATATACCATATGGTAGCTTAGAGGTTTTTAGTATGTTTAGGTATCGTCAGTTGCCAAGCGTTTAAATAGCTCTAGTACTAGGATCTTTTTCAAAATGGAAAATTGTTTTCTTTTTAAACGACCAGAGAATTTATTATAGTTCTCTCGTCTTCACTTGAATGTTAAACGTGTTTTTATGTAAAATTGTTTCAGATTTTGTTTTAGATTTCGCACAATATCTTCATTCAGTAATATTTTTGATTATTTATGTATGTTGCTTTTTATATTCAGGGATTTGTAGTGTTGCAATCTGGCAACTCACGATTTTATCGTAAAGTTTAGCATTTTTGATGTTATACATACTCAGAGCGTTTTGATGTATGAGCGATATTCCTGTTGTTTACAATAACTTAAAACATTCTCTCGACCAAAAAATGGAATTAAATAGCGCGATTATATGTTACAACTTTCGACGTTGACTAACTCAGTAACAGTGAATCGATGACTCAATTGAATTAAAAAAAAAATAAAAATTTAAGATAAAACTCCATCAAACACCTTTGTTTATCGATAGTC
The DNA here is from genome assembly GCA_027475135.1 of Bactrocera correcta. Taxonomy (NCBI): domain Eukaryota; kingdom Metazoa; phylum Arthropoda; class Insecta; order Diptera; family Tephritidae; genus Bactrocera; species Bactrocera correcta. Next base: position 159,155,755 of record CM050325.1, read on the forward strand.
TAGTGAACTCAATCATAGCTCACTCCATTACGAATTTCGCGCAGGTCGTCCAAAATCAGTTGTTGCTTCGAAAACTATTCATGCTGTTCGCAAACGGATATTGCAAGATTCTCATGTGATTTATTGTGAGATTGAGACAACTAAAGACATTACTGGGATCAGCATAAATTTAATACTGCATGAACATTTGACTGTAAACAAAATTGACCACTTTGGATCCGGATCACCTTGCACAACCACAGCGCGAACTCTCACACATTAACTGAAGCAAAAACTGCATTTTTGTTGCAATGAAAACGTTCGTTTGTTGAGTTAGCCAACGCTTAGTTCTGACTTGTCATCGAATGATTAATTTTTATTCCTGGAGAGGCGGTCGATGTTTTCGGAACACATGTATTGGATACACGTTAATCTGAGTGTCAAAAGTGCTTCAACAATTAGTACAAACGCATGTAAAAGTTTATAGATCTTAATTGAGAATATTTTGCAAGACAACAAAGCGATTTTCGATAATGAATATTTGCTTTTGTTTGCCAACACCAAAGTATGAAAGGCAACCTACCTACGTATAACCAATTCAGAAGTGGTCTCAAACCTTTCAACCATGTTGCTGTGTTTTCTCTATAATTTTACGGGGGTTACTTAGAAGTGGCTATTACGTTGTAATTTATATATGTATATACATATATTTAGATATTTACTTATTACAAGTACACTTTTTGAAATGGCATGATGTGAAAATGAGTCACCTGTCGCATAACTAATTACAAACTTAATGAAGTCTAATTACATAAGTAATGCTTTCTTACTTAACATTCAGTCAATATTATAATTATCGCTTGTTGATTTTGTTGCTGACTCATTACTCTGCCCTACCTGGATTCATCTAAAACAAATATCTATAAATTTTAACATATACCCTATATATGCTTGAAAGTAAATATTTTGTACAAGTACACAAAGGCTTGTGGTTTAGTCCAGGCAGAGTGAAAAGTTCTTATCGTTTAAAGAAAAACACATTTCGGTGGCAAAATTGTTGTTCAAAATAAAATCAGGGTCGAAACACTGATTATATATTTGAAATTTCAAACTCGACAAAAAAAAAAATGAATGTGAAATACATATGCGCTTCAAAATTTGATTCAGTGTCGACGGTTTATATTATATTTTATTGTAGTTACATCCATTATCAGCGTGTTGTGATTTTGGAAAGCTCTTCAGGTTTCCTAAAATTGTTTTAGTCCCTGTAGAAATGAGTTTAAGTGTGTTTTAGACTTTTTAAAAAAATCATACATACAAGTATAATACTCTTCTCCTATTTTATTCTGAACGAATCATGAGAGCTTATACGAAGCATCGGTCTCCGGTATAGACTTACTTCGCCTATCGTTCATCTTCTCTAATGACCCAAAAATCGTGATGTATCATATCGTTCTCACATCAGCTCGTATGTAAACGAAGCGGATTCAAATATGTTTGCAGCTATTACAAATATAGAATTTGTAATAGAAAGTGGAGTAATCTTTTCCAAATAGGAACAATGGAATTTGTCGATTTATAACATTTTTTTTCATTGTGTTAAAAAATCCTTAAAAAAATTCAAACTTCAACTGTTAATATTTTTTAAACGATTTACGAGATCATTTTGCAAATCATTAAATTTTCTACAAAATATATGTATTAGATATTTTTTCAAGTTGTTCAAAGAGAGATTTGAAGTTTTTTTTTAGCTGATAATAGGAAAAAGTTTAAAACTGTAAGGAAGGGGATCATCTCGTTTCAAAACATCGATTTTTATTATTATCTTATTAAATTCTACAACAACTCTAGAATATTGTCCGAATTTCAAATTGATCCGTGTAATAGTTTCGGAGATATAGCCTAAAGAACTAGTGCGCATTCTTAAAGGCCTCCAAGACCAGAGTACCAAGCGAAAAAACAGAAATATATAAATGCTCCCTTATCTTTTTTAACTTTGTTTTTATAAACTGAACTAGTTTGAAAAGGTCGTTTTCCGCCATGCATTGTTGTAAGAATAATTATATCTTTGTCATTTACGATTTGCATTTTTTTTCACATAAATGTTTGGCCTAGAAACGTAACCACTTGTTTAACGGTTGATTCGTGTACGTGTGTGTGACAAAAATGTTGTGGTCGCTTAAACGTTCGTTTCACATTCTCAAACCTACACTCGCACACACACAATTAAGAACACAAAAAAAAAGAGGAAATAAAACTATATTATCGCCCGCTGGCAAAAAGTTGTACACTTCAATACACTTGTACCTGTATATAAAAGAATATGAATGTGTGAATATGGGCATTCGAGTGGGTTTGAGGGAAGCCGGGAATCGGCGTCTAACGCCACAACCGGTTTTTTTGACACAGTCACCGTTACAAGTGTTGATAAAGCTGTTGCTGGTCATTAATTAGCAACAAGTTGCTGCTGCAGTTGTATTTATGAGAAACTATTTTAAGTTAAAGCTGATAAAGAACACATAAAAAATATTGCTTTTATATAATTTTTTTTTGTTTTACTGAGAAACACGTTGTTCTAAAGTTTGCAAGTTCTGTGTTTTATTTCGAAAGCAAATTATATTTATCGCGATTTCTAGAAACTTTCAACGTCAGCTTACACAGCCTATTCGATTTTCGGGGATACGAAGTTCAGACATAATGGCATAGAGGTTGTTCCTTTTCGTGCTATCGAAGTCGGTTTAAAATGGACGAAGAGATGGTGTGTGCCGATCTTCCTTTCACGGGTCTTTTCCAAGATTTGGCTCAGAGGGAATATCTGGTTGATAGCAGATTTTCCAGAGTTAAAGCCACACTGATAAGGTCCAATTAGTTGTTGACGGTGTGCTTCAGTATTTCACACACTATGCTCGGTAAGATGCTATATGTGATTAAGAGAGCTTTCCTTACGGTAATTGGCGCAAATTGTGGAACTAGTGAACATGGCTATTTGCCATCGAAAATTCCTTCCGTATTGAATTGCATCTCGATGCGAATTTGTAATACATTCCAATAGAAGGGTCCTCAAATGCTATCGCTGGCGTGTGTGGAAATATAATTTTTTTAAATTTTGGAGAAATATTGGCCTAGATAAAATCTGCCAAAGCTCTCTTCTAGCAGAAAATTATCTCATAATTAATTTCACGCTATTAGTATATAAATACAAGTAAATGAAGATAGAAGTACCTTTTATCACTGCAGGCATAACTTCTGACGCTGATGACTTTTAACTTTTTTGCTTTCATTTCCATAATTTCAATGAGATACCCATATCAGAGCGTCAACAACCTGCTTGTCAACATATATGTACGTATGTACTATATACACATGCCTGACATATTTGTTATACACATGCCTATATAGCAACAACACGATTTTAACACTTCTTGCAGTCATGTTTAGGATGTCTACATTTTTTGTTGTTGCGGTTATCTTTTCACTATTGTTCTTCTTTCATGTTTACACACTGTACGTTCTGTTATTTTTTTGACAAAAAAAAATAACTAAAACAACCTTTGTAGTTGGCGCTACCTGTTGAGGCGCGCAAATAAATCGCACTTGATTTCACACCTCACAGTTGTTGTTGGTGTATACAACACTTGATTTCGGGTGCGCCAATCAGACTGTTGTTGTATAGTTGTTTGTTTTGTTTCGCAAACAATAGCAAGTGTTGACGATTTAAATGCTAATGTGGCCTGTTGTGAGCGCCTATTTAGTTTTTTTCTCATCTTCTTGAATCTGTCGTCATTTTATTTGTTTACAAGGCGTTTAGTTATTTTTGAGTTGCTTTTTGTTGGCGATCACGCAATCGACATACTTGGCATGCTTACACGCGTTGGGTCAGAATGTCAAATAGTACGATAACGAAATTAGTTAAGCAAACATATGAAATCACAACTGCTTTTTTATGATTCTAAAACTGATATTCGCAGAAAGTAGTTCGACACAAAAGAACTATGAACACTCCGGTGATGGACCGACCAACCCCTCTTTATTTATCAAATAACATAAGATATAGGAACCATTTGTACGATTGTCCCTATATATTTTAAACAGAAAATTTCCTGATTATATTTTCAAAACACAATTTGTGGCAACGCTGGTATTTGTCATGTCATGAAAATAAAAATAAAAGAGTGAATTACATATAAAATTGTGGAACTTCAAATACAAATATCTGGTAAACTATAAGTCTGAGAAGGGTATATGCGCATACATTTTTTAATCCAGAGATCATCCTTCTTCAGATTATATCCTCAAATCGCGGCCCCTAAAGAATCGTAATCGTGCCGTACGGCAATATTTTTGTGGAATAAATAAATCTTAACCAATTTTTTTTAACACTAGATTGCCTTAGCAAGTAATTTTCCCTGCTTTCGAATTTCAATTAAAAAAATGTGATTTAAATGATTTAATTAATGACATAGCTTCTAATAATTTTGTGACTTTCTACAACATATAAATGGATTAATTAGTCATTGTTTTGTATATATATATATACATATATATGTATATGTTATACCTACATTGCCGAAGGGCAGTCATTTTGACTGCTTTCAGTCAACAACAAAATCATTCGCTATAGAAAAGAATAGGTCAGTTAGTAAAGACTTGGCGCCAGGACCACACTACTCGTATAAGTTGTTCGCATAAGAGCTTCCCAACTAAGCAACCTAAGCTTCTGACGAGTTACTATCGATGTGTGTGGCCTGGTCTTGACTTGACAATACACAATTCTTCTCCTATTACCCAAAGCATGCCGCTTATAGTAAATGATTCCGCCATTTGCTTCAGCCTACGTGATACGACCACTACCGTTTTACTTGATGTTCTCGTAAGAGACTAATTTTTCATTACCAGTAACCATCTGCTTCAAAAATGGATCGATTTTGTTGCAATTCAATAGCGCTTGGCAGTTGAAAATTCGGTCCATACAGTTCTTTTTACTTTAACTCGAGTGTCATCCATACGTCGAGTCTCATTATCTATCCAGCCTTATTTAAATGGTTACAAACAGATTTTGTATTCAATGTTTAGCTCCGGACGGACTTTCCATTGGTTCATCGATGTTTTCTACTCCTTTGGTCTTCTAGTACGCAGTAGTGCATATTTGTCATCATAATTACCGGATCGGAATCAACAAAACCACTTTTGCGTATGATTGGGTCGACCATAACAAACTCATGTCATCTCCAGCTCTGTTGACTTTACTATTCAGAGGCACAATTTTTGAAACTCCACTTCGTCAACATATTTGTTAAGATATGAGTTGATCCATGAGAGATGTATGGTTGCTAAAATTTTTTTTTGATGTTTTAGGATAATCAGTTTGTCACCTTAAGTTTTGTAGTGAAATTTTAATGTTGTTGCCCTTGTCCTTATAATTCCTTCTTAAAATATTAAACTTCTTTGTAATTGAGATTGTTTGTCGACAAGGTATACTACATATTAACCGCTGACTCCTGCTGATTTGCGTAGCATATACTCGAAAGCATATAAAATACCAAGTACTTAGATCTACACCACTATTAATATGACTCTTAAAATGCTAGGTCCTTAAAATACGTGGGGTGGCCCTTAGTACAAGATTTCTTATCGAAGTTCTGTGAATGTGAAAGCAGTTCTTTGAATGTGACTCGTTGAAAACCAGACGCATAATCCAGAAATTTATTGTGATATTTTGGTGTTATGAATGAAATGTGATTAATGTAAAGTTCTTTTAGCAAAGAAATAGTATTGACCTACATATATTTAAACTTCACACAAATTTATTTCACCGTAAAACTTAGTTCTTATCTATCGATTTTTTTTTATTTTGTGGCGTGGAAACACTGAAGTATCTGCCGGCTTTATTGTTTGCAATAAAACTTTCAATTTCATTATAGCAAATACATCATAAATGTAGTATTGATAAGATAAGGTAATGATAATCCTTAGGTAAGATTAGGGTGACTATATCGTACAACAAAATTTCATGAAAACGTTAAGGGATCGTTAAAGATTTTTTGTTACCAAAGTTAGAATGCTACTGAAAATCACTCTAATAGTTACGATACTTTTTGAAATTCCCAAAGGAAGATAATATTTGGCAGGCATTAAGAGATTCTGAGAAGAATTTTGAAAATCACTTTAGACAGTTTTGCAATTTTTTTGAGATTCTTATATTTTCTATGAATGCGTACGTTTTTTTAATAATATGTAACACAAAATTGTCTTCAGAATCTCGAAATAACTACTACATAATCTTTTCTTTTAAGTTCTGGTTTATTCTTAGACAAATTTCTCTGATAAGTAATTTTTATCTGGCCTCTGTTGCTTATACATAGCTGTTCATTTGAACATTACTATCTTGCAAGTTTCATTGGAAATTTTCGAAATATCTTGAAATAGATTTTGTTGACACAGGTGTTGGAACCGTGGCATTATTAATGAATCAGCTGAGTACTTCGCAAGTGAAAGTGGTAATAAACGGCGATAACACACACTTTAAACTGAGTAGCTACTAATTATCATTATTCACATGCAGTGACGCCCAAGTAAACAGCGATTGCTAATCCTTGGGTCACGTTATATCTAGCGCTTTGTGTTGCTCCCATTTACGGTGTGTCATGTGTTACGCTGTTGCACGTGCACATTCATTATGGTTATCGATAATTATTTTATCACCATTTTTTATGTGTGAGTAATATTTCCCAATATATTCGTAACGCTATTAGATCGGTTACTGTTTTGTTCTTAATACATATACATATACTCTTCATCTACATTATATACATAATAAATTATATATGCGAACATTTTATTATACAATATATTTCTTTTGACTAATAATTCAACCTTTATCTCGTTTTGCAGATTCTTGGCATTATTTGTATGGCCTGCGCTTCACCTGCTTACCTTTCGGCTACATCATTCTTCCTCTTTGTGGTTGTCATTTCGTTCATTGCGACAATTTTATGGATTTTCGCTTATCTTTTGGGTATACGTGAAGCTCTGAATGTGGCTGTCAACTGGATATTCACAGTGAGTTCAAAATATGTTAAATAATATACAGTATTTTCCCAGTTTAATGGTACTAGTATAATTATTAGTAGTGTGAACAACTTTTTAATTTAATTTTAAATGGTTTTAATAACCATTTTTTAACTAATATTTAACATAGAATAAGTAAATTCGAACTTTGATAAATTTTTCGGGTAATCTTTCTTGAGAACATCTCAGCAGTCGTCTCGGTGAATTTAGTCTTCAGTATCGTATATATGAAAATAGGAATAAATAATGGTGAGTGACAAACACAAAAGAAACTTGACTTCGGAATTTGATTTACGAAGACGGTCCGATAAATACTTAGATATAACGCCCGATGATGCTATTATCTCAAGAAAAATGTATTATTTTGTAGGACATTATCATAGTTGACCCTCGTCAAAACTTCCAAAAGCCGACTTGTAATTTTGCTTTGTCTGCGTGTTAAAGCGGCAGTATCTGTGATTTTTGAGAAATGTGAAAGATCGATATTAAGGAAAAACGCTTGGATGCTGTATACTGTAGCTTTTCTCCTTCGATTGGCATACTATTAAAAAACCCCAGAGGTGAGCTAACAAACAAACATTCTTCGCTTGGCTCCCTCGTCACTGTTGTTACGTCATGATTAACTTCGAAATCATAGATAATTTCGTCTATCTTGGAACCAGTATTAACACCAACAACAACGTCAGTCTCGAATCCTACGCAGAATAACTCTACGGTCTGAGTGGGCAATTGAGAAGTAAAGTCCTCTCTGGATGAAGACCAAAAACCAAACACTATAAGTCACTCATTATTCCCGTCCTGCTATATGGTGCATAGGCATGGACGTTGACAACATCTGATGAGTCGGTGTTACAAGTTTTCGAGAGAAAGTTCTGCGAAAGATTTATGGTCCTATGCGCGTTGGCCACGGTGTATATCGCATTTGATGGAAGAATGAGCTGTACGAGATATACGACGACATTGACATAGTTCAGCGAATTAAGAGAGCGGCTACGCTGGGTCATGTCGTCCGAATGGATGAAAACTCTTCAACTTTCTGCTTTTCTTAATGCTACATCGATTCGGTCTTTGAAATGTTTTGCAATTTAGGTAAAAAGCTCGATAATTTTTTCCCGAAACGCTTTTTTTCAGAGTCGGTGAGTAAAACTTCTCTGAAAGGCTGGACCGATAGAAACCATCCTATATATATCTGTTATGTAATGATCGAAGAAATTGGATTTTTGGTAATAATTTAATTTTTTGTACCGCTCTGAGGTGTAAATTTTTCACAAAAAACGACTTGGAAAGCCCCAATTTTGGCAAAAATTAAAATTTTTACTAATCTCCCGTTCATTACCTGTACTCGTCTGTTCTTAATTATTTTTTGTGGGATTTTTTTTTAATAACTTTAAGCAGAGAAAGTTTTTTCACTGCCAGATGCCTTTTTTTTCTTGGAGATTCCACCGGACATCGGCTGCGGGATCTAATCTGGGAATCCTAAACTATCCGATTATTAAAGTACATCAATTTCTGTAAATGTATACTAGTTTTATTTTTTTGTCACATAAAATGCCTCTTCAAATAAAAAATCATTTAGAAAAGGCTTTTTTTCTGCTTTGAACGTGGATATAATCCCTTAAAGTTTTCAAGTGTATAAGTTCTGATCCGAATTCGTATCTCGTCAAGGATTATTTATAAAGTTTAAGTAATAAAAATCAGATCTTAATATTCTGTATTAAGTGTGGCTTTTTATAACGGTAATAATATATAATCTCAAAATTGTAACTTTTTCTTTTACAAAATTTTACACACTTCAATTCGCATCTTTCATTGCAGGAATTGATCAACACCGCGATATGCGCCCTGCTGTACTTCATCGCGTTCGTCGTGCAATTGGCCAAATGGTCCAGCTATCCGGGTAGCCATGCGTATGGTTCCAATATCGCGGCCGGCGTTTTCGGTGTATTCAACTTTTTGGCTTACGCCGCTGGCACATATTTCCTGTATTTGTCGCACAAGAGCGCTGTTGCCTACTAGACAGACGAATGCACGCGAATGCACTAAATGAAGAAGAAAAACAAGTAGCAAATTCAACAGCAACAGCAAACTGTAGCTCACCTCAAACCAGAACTTATGCATACCACCAAAAGCACTGAGCACAATAACACATACATACATACAAACATATTGGAGCAATGATAAACTGATGCAACCATATGGCAACACCATTGATGTAACATGTAAGTGTAGCTCATTGCTGTAATTAGTCAAACAACAACAACAAGAACAAAGAAGAGAATGTTTAAAAAATCATAAAGTTAGTTTTTTAAACACTTTTATTGGTAGTTTTCAATATTTAAAATGTTCGTGGAAATTTTAATTTTAGTAATAGGCGATAAATGTAACTTTGTATGATTAATATTAACTATTATACATATATTATTTTGGTTCTAATTTAATTAGCTGCGCTGCCTTTTACATACAAACATACCCACATACATACCTATATATATATATGAACTTTTTTGCATTTTTGTAAAGTAAAAATCTTTTTATTAACAAGCATAATATTCAAAAATTTTGAAAATCACTAAAAATGAAATATCTCAAACTTCAAGTTTTTCTACTTTTATATGTCGTAACATTTTAAATATAAACATTTGCTCAGCACTAAGCGCACTAAAATACATATCTACATACAATATTTTGTATTCATATATTTCAAGGCATCAAAATGCCATAAATTATGCTACAAACTCTTTTACACAAAAGGCGGAAAAATACGAAATATGTAAATACAATATAAAGTATGTATATATGTTTTGGTTGTGAATATGTTTCACAGAAGAAACGGTTTAATTTTCAAGCAATTAGTTTCTAATATTTTAAATAATGAATTAAAATAATTTTTTACATTTTTGGTGTGCAGTAAAGTTGTATGTAACTGTGCAACAAATAATATTTATAAAAAAATAACTGCAATTTCATTGTTTGTTATATTCATATTTGTAAGAAATGAAAGATACACAGCTGTTTTTAATTAATAAAGTTATGTTTTATTTAAAGTGAATGAAATTGCATTTTGTTTCAATAAACTTTTATTGATTGAATGATTTTTTTAAACACAAGTGAAGTACTCAGAGTTTTAATAGAATATTTGTGTTTAAGAAAGATATGTGTGCGTTTTTTTTATCTATGAGCTAAGTGCAGACCAAACGAACGAACAATTTTTGATGAAAAAACGGATTTCTCTCATAACAGCACCCTCTGTATTAGCCTGATCTATCAGCATGTGACTATTTTGTACTTACAGAATTGAAAACCACCATGAAAAAAACATTTTGTTACATATTTATTTATTTATATATAGATATCTATTCCAGGAACTAAAGTAGCCGTAACCGGTGTGCTGAAAAACATTCCAATTAATGACAAAAAACAAATCTATGCAGGCATTAGTAGATCGCTCAAAACGTTATATTGGGTCTAATGAAACCTATTTTGAATAAATAATTACCATCAATGATAATATAATGTATAATTAATTGTAATTTTATTTTATATTAAAAAAATTCAGTTATTTTTGAGACGCACTTCTACTTTAAGGACCCTATCCAATGGGCGCTTGGTGAAAATGTGCTGCAATATATCACTTGATATGGTTACTTGTTTCTTTGAAATTTCAAATCGTAATTTTAAAATTTTAGCTTTGGACCAATCTGATTCTTTGTTCGCTTCAAATGTAAAGAACGTTTTATAGTTGAAGGAGGAACAGAACTTTCCGAGGAACAGCTTTTGCATGGACGGATGATGAGCCAAAATATTCAATCTGCTGTCTCATGCAAACGAGATTCAGTGGCATGCGTTAAATCTTGCCGGCGACAACAATAAGGATACAAAAATTAAATATTTACTGCAAATATAATTACAATAATACGTATAAGCAATAGTTATTTAAAGCATTTTAAAGCAATAATTCCAAACCTCCATTAGCCATGTAACCCTAAGAGTACTGCATAATTCAATAAAGAACACAAAAAATAAATCAAAAAACTAATATATTTCAAAAAATTAATGCCAAATTAAACCCAAATATTTGTGATATACTATTTTCATAAACAACATAGATGGTATATCCACGAAAAAACAAACTCAGTACGAAAACCATTAACATCACCTAAGAATTGCAGATTTTACGAATAATCACTATTTTTTCCATATTTCCAAAACTCCTCTCACATACCTTTAATTTTACACCAAAATCATTTAAATCCGTTAAGAATTGCCGAATTTGCACAAAAAAATGTTATTTTCTTCATTTCTTCCAATTTTCCAAAACTGTACCCCAGTGCCATTGATTTGGTACTACAATTTTCGAAATCGGATAAGAATTGACAAAATTACGAAGATTCCCTAATTTCTTCCAATTTTCCAAAACTCCTCTCAAATCTCTTTAATTTGACACCAAAATCGGTTAAGATTTACCGAAATTACGAAAAATCATAATTTTCTTATTTTCTTCAATTTTCTGAAATTCCTTTCAAATCCCTTCAATTTGACACCAAAATCATTAAAATCGGTTAAGATTTGCCGAAATTACGAAGAAATTAAAATCTGGTCCACCCCAGCCACACGGCGGCGCAAGCAAAAAATTTCATTTCCCAAATCGCCAATTTGCACCAGGCACCCAGAATCGCCCAGTAGGTAGCTGCCGCAAAGAAATATTTTTTCGTGTAGCCTACCTCAAAGGCGCAGTATGAGCTGCGTTACCGGCATATGAAAGATAACCGGAACTGAAGGCTGATGCCACGTTTATTTGAATAACTTTCATAATTCAGCACCGATTTCGATCATTTAAGCACCAAATGAAAGAGTAAGCGTGCAGCTACACGATCAAATACTAAGGATTTATAACAAACTACAAATATACGATATTTTTTGATGCAAATGTCTCTAAGCAACTGTACGATAAAAAAATGAATATTTCATATTAATAAAGTAAGATGAAAGGATCTTCGTGTTACCAATTATTAGAAACACGCTTCATAAGTATATTCTGTTAGCGGCAACATTTCAACTTCAACACATTCGTAGTTAATGCATGCGTTTGAATATCTTCTTTCTAGCTAAATTGCCATGCTTACGTAACAGATGAAAGTAAGTGCGTAGACGTATGTGTTCTAGAAGCGATCACCTTTCATTTGCCACCAAAATCATTGAAATCGGTTGAGTTTTAGCAAAGCTATAGCGTTAACGCTATTACAGGAAATGGTGGATAATGCAGTGCAAATGCAGAATACGCGATCGATAATGCATATTCGCTATAACTTTGGCAAAACTGAACCGATTTCAATGATTTTGGTGGCAAACGAAAGGTAATCGCTTTGAGAATATAACTTTATAGCGCACTCGATTTCATCTTGTACGCAAACATTGCAATTCAGTACAAAATAAGCGCTTCTGAAAATAGCAATACAGCGGCATGTAGTGAATTTGAAATGTTGCTATTTTGCAGACTATACATATAAAAGTATCCCAATCTATTAGTAGCGCGAAGATTGTTTCATCTTGTTTTATAAATACAAAATTCTAGTTTTTCATCACAGTGTTGCTTGCTCGCATATTCCTGCAAAAATGTCTTCTTATTGTGATTTGTTAATGTTTATTTGTAGCTGATCGTGTAGCTGCGCGCTTGCCCTTTCATTTGGTGCTCGAACGATCGAAATCGGTGTTGAATTATGGAAGTTATTCATGTAAACGTGGAATGAGTATTCAGTTCCGGTTGTTCTGCATATGCCGGTAACGCAGCTCATACTGCGCCTTTGAGGTAGGCTACAGGAAAAAATATTTTTTGCGGCAGCCACCTACTGGGCGATTCTGGGTGCCTGGTGCAAATTGGCGATTTGGGAAATGAAATTTTTTGCTTGCGCCGCCGTGTGCCAGATTTTAATTTCTTCGTAATTACGGCAAATCTTAACCGATTTTAATGATTTTGGTGTCAAATTAAAGGGATTTGAGAGGAGTTTTGGAAAATTGAAAGAAATTAAGAAAATTATGATTTTTTCGTGATTTTGGCAATTCTTTGTCGATTTTGATGATTTTGGTGTGAAATTAAAGGGGTTTGAGAGGAGTTTTGGAAAATTCGAAGAATAATAATAATTTCGGCAAATCTTAACCGATTTTAATGATTTGGGTATCACACTGACGGGGTTTGAAAGAAGTTTTGAAAAATTGTATAATTTAATAATATATGAAATAATGAAATAAATGAAACTGAAAAAATAAGGAAACAATTAAATAATAATATTGTTATTTTTTACTTCAATAATCTTTATTTTGATATATTTGTAAATGGTATTGTTTTTACTAAAAAATACATGATTTTTACAATAAGAGTTAATTTTGTTTTTAGTCTAAACTATATTTAGTAAATTCATAAATGTCTTTCGACTGTTTTCATTTTTTTTTTATTTTTTAGTTTTGTAGTGTTTATCTTTAAGAAAGTATTAATTATCACAATAAAGAGAGATGTGGTTATATAATGAATAATGAAGCGCAACTTCTCCACATTCCGCTTGATTTGTGTGTAATACCTCTCGGCAATCAGCGTGCTGCAGTGCATTTGATTGTAAGCGAGTTTGAAAAGTTTGTCTAGTTGCTGCTGGCGTGCGATGGCGATGCGTCAATTTTAGATTTTAACATGTCAATGCTGGAAAGTGCGCCATCTCGACGTCTAATGAAACCTTGCGAGCGCATGTGTGAAAACCTGGTACTAATCGCCTACTTCAATGCACGCCTTCGGTTCGCCACGTTTACACCATGTAAATTTGCCAAAAAGAATTGTGCTGGGTGGCTCTTGTCAATACAATATTAGCGACTTGTACTCTTCCATGAATAAGAACGATTGTTAGATCCAATCAGAACTTTCAAAATGTTAGCGTCAGGCCTTGCGATGTTACCTGGAATATGCAAAAAAATAATCTATCAGTTGTAGAAAATACATTACAGAAAAGTATATATGAAATATAATATATAAAATAAATATATACAGGGTAGGCCATTTAAAGTTGACCCATCTGGCAACGCTGTAACTTTTAACACCGCTGACAAATCGGCTAATGTCATACCGCGTTAGAAGCGTCATTCGAAGACAATTTATACCATGGAACAGTACACTCCAAAAGAACGCGCTGAAATTGTTCAGCTTTATATTCAAAATAACTTTTCGATTGTGTTAACTCAACGTGCGTTTCGCAAAAAAAATAAAGTGAAAAGTGCTCCAGTTAAGAACACAATTAAGTCTTTATACGCAAAATTTGTGAACACCGGTAATCTCAGTAATGCCAGTCATGCATCCAGACAACGCACAAGACGTTCTGATGAAAATATCGAAGCTGTACGAGCCAGTATTGAGGAGACTCCATCGACATCGAGTTATCGCCGCTCTCAGGAATTAGACATCTCTCGCACCACTCTCCGACGCATAATTCATAAAGATTTGAAGATGTTTCCATATAAAATTCAAATGGCACAAAAACTAAACCCAGCTGATTATCCGCGACGCCTTAATTTTGGCAAATGGGCAAATGGGTCAACTTTAAATGGCCTACCCTGTATAATATATAACAAGTCTGTATGTAAAATATTGCATCGAATATTATGCTTTTAAAAACATTCAAAAAAAATCTTAAATGACTAGTAGGTATGCTATCGCCAATTTGAGGGCTCTATTGAAAGGATAACGTTTATTGTAAGAATCCTGTACTTTTTTCTTACGAATTTCACATCAATTTATAAACCAAAAAAATATGGAATCTTGTAGTGACTGCTAGAGGGTTATGACAGAAATCTTACAATCTTAAGGCGTATTCTAGTCTAAAAATAAAAAAAAAAATATTTTATTTTATAGTTTCAAAAAATAACTATTCAAAAACATTCTTGACATGTAGATTTTTCAAAACACAAATTATTTTCAGCATTTGCTCAACTGGCATCCAAATTTGTGCGGCTTTTTGCTAAACTTCAAAAGCGTTTATCTCGAAACTGTCTTTTTTAAAACAATTCTCACGATTTCTCTGGTTTTACTGAACAGATTTACCTTAAAGTTTTAGAGACTTTTATATAGATTTATAGATTTTGTCTGTCTGGAACTATCCACATCCCCAAATATCAATTTGTACTATTAAAAAATCTAACAGTCAAGAAAAAAGTATAACAAAAGATTTCTCCATTTTGTGAAAAGAAATATTCCTACTTTTCTGTAAAATTAGACAATAAACCCGCTACATTATTTTAAATTAATAATTCTTTTGGGTTCAGATTGCTGGGAGGACAATTTTTTTATACATGAAAAATTACTTCAAAATCTTATACCGAACCGGGTACTTATTTGATACTTTTTACAATTTTTTTTGTGGTAGCCTCTGAACAGTATATCAATTGAGTTGCAGCGATTGTTAAATTTAGTTAAAACAACTGTTTACTTTACTTGTTTCGGGTATAAATAATGTGTATTATTATTAAATTTCAATCATTATAGACAAAAGGTACTTATATGGGGTGTTATTCAATTTTAATAAAAGTACAGTTAATAATGGCGCAGCTGTTTTGATTATTCGGAGTTTCCAATTCAGTAATTGAGGCAACTTACTTCCTTAAATGATCCATATTCTATACTTTTAGTAGACAGTTCGCTGTTGGACATTGGATTTACGGTCGTCACCTAAACCTTGAGATAGAAAATGCAAAATTTTAAATTTTGTCTGGCTCTACTGTGTGTTTTGGGCATAACTGCAGTTATAGGTAAAATATATAATTTTTATGAATATAATAATAATATTAAATTTATTTCTTAATAATTTGCAATTGTTTTATTTATTCAATAATTTTTTCCTTTTATTTTATTTTTATGTAGCTCAACCTGGCTGCCAGCCGCGCATATACAGCGTTTCGGCTGGTCAAAGAATTTGTGAACGCCAATGTCTTACGGGACCAGGGTCCACCGCAACTATGCGTTGCGCCACAGCACGTATTGCGACCACTGTTAGACTCTGTCCGTTGAATTGCTGTCGTCTGGGTTCGACCTGTCGGTGGGTTTATCAAACTTGAATGAGTTCAGCGGGAGCAATGATGATAAAAGAATTAGATTTTGATGTTTTATTGCGCAAATGATATCCTTATTCATTATAAAAGCCTTCCTATACCCTTTAAATGTAATCTGTTGAGTTTTTCTTGAAATAAATATTCCTTCAAAATCGTTATCTCATTATATTGCTTATTACATCCAAAAATCATCGGATTGTACATAATTTAAAATAAATTTTCCGTTTTTTCTTTACTAAATTTCTTCAAAGTAATCAGTTTTTATTTATTTAGCTTTTTTATTATTATTATTTTTTTTTTAATGAAAACACTTATTTTGCTTGACGGCATAATCGTATGGGTATACAGCGGCCTGCTTTGTTGCGCGCAAAGCCTTCGCGACAATAACAGCCCGAGGGTGGCCTAACGTACACCTTGAGACATTCCGCATTCAAGTCAAGGCAGGTTCTTTCACAGTTCGGTCCGGGGTTTAAGTAGATCTCATTTCGGCTACCGGAACAACGGCGTGGTCCGCCATTAGCTATGAATATACATACATATGCAATGTAGATAAAATAAGTTGAACATAAATCTTCGAAATGTGCCAAGTAAATTCTATATAATAGCAATAATGAGAGCCGAGGTAATATGGTTCAATTTGACAGTAGTTAGACACGGCCCAGATTTTAATAAATGTTAATTTGAGGAAATTGGAATTGATAGTAATTAATACAATTTTAAAAATTACATAAAAATCACATCAGCTTACAATCAACAAGTTTCAACAAAAGTACTGAAACGGACCTTACAAACTGTAATAACCGCTGTTATGTCGAAGCTCACTTAAAGATACGAGTATAAATGTCAGCAGTTGGTATCTTTCACAACCTTTATGTTAGAAATAAAATTATTCTATTCCTCTTTGTTTCTTGTAAGATACTTAATAAATTTCTATTTGATTTAATTTTACACCTAAAAAAATGAGGCAGTCATTCTCGTAACTTCCGTAATTAGATATTGGTCTATACAGGGTTTGTCTGGAAACTAATAGTACTGAATCGATTTAAAAAAAAAATATTAACCCATCTTTACAATTTTTTAAAAACATTCAAAGTAGTCATCGCTGCCAGCGCGATTTTCAAGCATTGAAGGCCTCACGGAAGGCATTCTCCGGAATAGCCTTAAGAGTCGAGGTGCATGCTGTTTGGATCCCCTCTGTCATCTCAAAATGCTTGCCTTTCATCGGGCTTTTCAGGCAAGAAAACAACAAAGTCATCCTGCCACCTGTAATTACGTTGTTCAAAAATTGCCGGTCACTTTCATACATGTTCAAATTTTTTTCGCACACTTGGCGAGAGTCGCCGCAATTTCTGGTCGTTAGTGAGCACTTTTGGGACCATCTTCGCGCACAACTTGCGCATGTTCAAGTGCTTTGTCAGAATGTGATGAACCACAGATTTTGATAAATTTAACATCTGGACAATTAAACGAATACTTAGTCGATGGTCTAAGTTCAAAACTTTGCGCACACGAGTCACATTGTCGGTGTAAGTAGAAGTCGCAGGTCTCCAAGCACGGTCTTTATCAGCGACCTCTTTCTTGTCCTCCGAAAAGGCCTGATGCCAGCGAAACATACCATTTCTTGCTTCTGCATAAAGCAATATCTGGGTAAGCCTACTTGATCATATAAAAGGTCTCTGCCGCAGATTTCACACAGAATTTAATCGCGTACCTCTAATATAACGAATGCTGCATTTTCGACTTACGCCACTCACAGAAACACGTTGCCCAAAAATGTTTGTCCTGAGGCTCCGGATGCTCGGAGAAAACTGACCAGCCGCTCGTTCGTTAGCTAGGAACGCCCTCTACCGAATCCAGTCGAAGTACAGTCAGTCCTATTACATTCATTTAGCCCCTATTTTGACATCTTAAAATATTTCCAGCCCTTTCAATATCAAATATGGAGTTACATGGGTTTACGGGTTTCAAAAAAACTATTTTTTTGTCTTATTACATAATGCAACACCTTTAGAATGTTGTACTAAATTTTAAGTTGGTCCGAGTAATAGTTACGGAGATACAGCATTGAGAACTTGTGCACTTGTGAGCCACTTTTATTATCACTAAAATTTTTGAACGCCTTTTTCTCGAAACTGTGTTTTTGAAGTCAGTTGGCAAGATTTCTCGAGAACTACTCAACCGAAACCGGGTCTTTGAGATACAATTCTAAAAGACTTGGTCGAAGGATTTTTTTCGATTACAACTATTTGAAAAAAAATCGCGAAATTTTCGCTGAAATTTTCATCGTTTTGTAAAAATGTCTGCAATAAGTCCAATGTTTAGTTTGTTTTTACTCGACGACCGTTTTTTACCCGAGGAAACCCTTCTTGAAGTAACTAAAACTCGGTAGTGCCCTTCTTAAAACTATAAAATATTACGAACCTTTGATAACCGAAGTATGGCTCAATAAAGCAGCAAAAATTATTATGATTTTAAATTTACACATCTTCGTAATAAACCGTTACTTCATATGAGGAAAAATTACAATAGTTCACCCTTTTATAGTAATTTAATAAAAAACAGCTGACCTTACAAAATAATTTTCATTGAAATCTCAAGGGAATGCATTGTATTGGGGTCAAGTTAACTAAAACAAAGTTTTTGTTCTTAAAAAACATAACATTATTAATAAAAGGAACAATTTTTTTAAATCAAAAGTCGGTTTGGAATCGGACTACGGGCATGAAGTGGGTGCGTAAAAGCTTCTGGTGAGTCCTTATTCTAGTGTTGTAATGATGGTATATGATTCTTCCCTTTTTACGGTCCCACTAATCCACAGGTGCGAATTAAATGTTTGGTCCAAGGAAAGCTGCGGAGAGAGAAGAGTTCCCTAGATCTCTTACGATTTATCCTGGGCCAGATATACCCCGAGGCTGCACAGTACAGATAGTTTACCAACGTTAGCAGAGCTGTTCTAAGGCCCAACAGACCAGTAGTGAACCACAAAAAGCAAACGGATCTCCTACTCGTTCCCTTTCCGCAGATATTGAGATTGAGATAGCTATCACCAAGTTAAGATCATCAGCCTTACAGCTTCCTGCAATACTGCATTGACCAGGCACCTAAACAACTCATCTTATTATTTACTGTTGTTACTAAAATGGTAGATACTGAAAATTGCCCTAGAGGAATTCGTTATTTTAATTAATTTCCATTTAGTTAAAAGAAAGTTTGAAATTTAAAGAATTGTACTTTTTCATATTTACAGTTACAGCTAAATTACTTCTAAATTTCTAACAACTTCTTCTTGCGCCCCTCATACTTTGTACAGTTGATGACAGGAAGTGCCCATGCGACAACAGGTCGGCGGACAGAGCAAAATAGTTTGGCCAGCTCTTGCTGTAGCACAAACAGTGGATTGGCCGCGAATCGGAATGCAGGATCGTTGACAAACTCTTCGAGTTACAGTTATTTTAACGGACTTCATACGACAGTAAGTATTTTGCCCTAAAGGAGAACATTATATAGCAAAATATTCGATATGAAAATCGTGACGGTAATATGTGAATATGAAGCGCTTACCGAAAGCGGTGGCAGCCAAGCAAAATAACAAAATGCAAGCGAGTAATTTCATGCCGCGCTTGAATAACTCAATTACTCCGGTTTAATGTTAAGTTTAAAATAAATATCCAGGAATAATAATGTTAAATATAATATTTAGCGTATTTATAGGCATTTTTAGTTGACGTCTACATATTTGTGTTGCTCGAAGATGTTTTTTTAATGTGTTTTGTTGACTAATTGATCTTTCATTTAATTAACCAAACAAAATTCTTTAAAACTTTAAGTCAGTTATTGTTGTATTTTATTTATATTTATAGTATTGTTGTTTTTTTACGCCTCTTCTTTAAACAGATGTTTGTGTTACCACTGTTTTCTTGTTGGCGCCAAATTCCGGTAAACAACAACGGTTTATACAATAAATATTGTTTAATATATAATATGTATAAGTATGGTACCATATGTCAACCATTAAATCCCCAAAACCCTGGACCTTTTGGAGACTTAAAATACATATATTTAGCAAATATTTTTTTCAGACTTCTTTAGAGTAAAATCTAATGGTAATTTTACTTTTCAGATTGTGAATATAATCCAATGTCCTCATCTTACTGGGCGTAAACACATCTTTTACTTAAATTTGTCATCCGCATTTCGAATATGAATGGCTCTAACATATTAGAGTTTTCTGAACTGTTACCAAGTAGAGGTACTTTCTTCAATAGCCTTTTTTTGCCCGATCACGCGTGAGTCGTATAAAGCTGTCATGTTGTTCAGTATTGTTTGGTATTTCATCATGGAAAGGCGTTTAGAAATCGGTTAACTTTATTACGAAAACTCACGTCATCTAAAGAATGTTTCTAGCGCGCTCCGCATAACTTATGGTTAACATCGGCCTACTGAGGGCCTCCATGATAACCGACTATTTAATGCCGAAAATGGAAGCTAGTAATCTTGACGATATTTGGTTTTGACAAGACGTCGCTACTCCCACACATCGCATCAATAACTTATGGTTAACATCGGCCTACTGAGGGCCTCCATGATAACCGACTATTTAATGCCGAAAATGGAAGCTAGTGATCTTGACGATATTTGGTTTCGACAAGACGTCGCCACTTCCCACACATCGCATCAATCAATGGATTTATTGAGGGTACACTTCGGTGAGCAGATAATTTTACATTTTTTGCCGTCCGATAGGTCACCAAGATCGGTGATATCACACACTTAGATTTCTGTGGGGATGAGTAGAGTTTAGAATCTATACGAACAATCCCGCTTCGATTCAGGCCTTGGAGCAAAGCATCACGCATGTGATTCGCCAATTAACGGGCGAAATGCTCGAACGAGTCGTCGAAAATTGGTGTCAACGAATAGACCATTTGAGAAAGGTATAATCTTCAAAAAAATTAATGCCAAAGAATGTTTCTTCGAATGATAATAAACATTCCCTATCAAATATGAGATTTCTGTGCTTTTTTTCGTTATAAAATAGGAAACCTCGAAATGAATTACCTTTTAAAACGGTATAAATGCTTTAAAGCCAGATAAGTGAGTAAGATTTTGCAATACCATATATTCAAGTGTATTTAGAAAGAGAATTCACTTCAGCAAATATTACTTCTTCGTACTTCTTGATTAAAGAAGTTTGATTATACTGAAGGTACGTGAGATCTTTTGAAAGATCTGTTTTACATTGAGACCCACATATATAGTGGAAAATTAAAGGCACATTTTTACAAAAGTAAATTTCTGAAAATAAAAAAAAACACACTTTCTAATTTCTTATGGTTTTTTTTTTAATATTTTTTAAGAAAACACAGTAACTTTTGTGAGGCATGATACAAAAAAAGGTCCCCCACTGCTGCAATGATTCAATTTCTCTCGTGGATAAACCCATGAAAAAATTATCTAAGATATTATATGAACGGTCGGAAAATAAAAGATGGCGGAGTTGAATTTAGTTGTCTTAAAATACTAGATGTGTTTGAATTAATCTAAACCATATCCTGGTAGGTGATTGTATGGAATGCGGAAAGAATTTGAGAGTGATCGGATCATTTGCTCAAGCAAATTTGAAAAAATATTGCTTTGAAAAAAACTTGTTTAATTTAAACTGTTGTGATCAAATTGAAAAGTGAATTTTATCCATTTCATCTCCTTTAAAGTAATGCCCTACCGCCCTACCTAAATTATGTATTAGTCATGCTGAAACCAATTAAATGACAATTTAATAGTCTTGATTTTTCGGTATTGTAATGAATTATACCTTACGAACATACATATATCATTCCAGCTGCAGACTATATAAAGACAGACATTTGTTCCAATAATTTCAGTGAATAATCAACCACTGAAACCAGAAGACCAAATCGATTTCGTTAAAAAATGGCAAAAGCTTTTAATGTATTTTGGCTAGTGTTGGTCCTCACTTTGATCACAGTGCAAGGTAATCAATGTTATTTTAAAAATATTAAAATTATAAAACTCTATTCTCAAACATTTTATTTTCTTGCAGCTCAAAACCGTGTGTGCCAACGAATAGCTATCAAAGCAAGTGCCGGTCAAAAACTTTGTGAGCGACAATGCCCTCCAAGCCGTTTGCCTGTCTTATGCGCCACTGTACGAATTGTACAAACAATTAGGTTATGCCCGCCAAATTGTTGTCGCGTCGGCGATGGTTGTCGTACATTTTAAAAGTAAAAAATTTGGAAATATATTGCTAATAATAAAGTTGCCAAAGTTGTGAATAAAAATGTATAGACGATTTTTTAAGATGAAATCAGGTCTTTTGATATGTTTTTCGCTTTTATGAGAATAAAGATCCGAAGAGAGTTCGGTAGTTCAGATTCACAGATACACAGGAAAAAGGCTTAGACAATAATTTCGGGTTCATAAGTATAAAATATCATTCGCATAGCAAAATATTGTTATAGAAGCTATATGAAAAATAATATATACATAAATATCGATTTTTATTCGATATAACCTGGAACTAGGAAGAAGTGTTACCAAAGGAATCTTTTAAATCGAACAGAATGGATTTATCTTTTGAAAGATGTTAACCATGTTTCCCAATGAACAGGTGAAAACCTAAAAATGGATTTTTATTTGTATCTTAAATTAAATACGTATAATTCATTCCAGTCTTAAACGTTTTAGAAATCTAGCGGGAACATGTTCAAATTCAATTTTACAACCACAAGTAACACCAAAGACTCATTTACTGAAGGATGCAACAATTTGGTTCATAGCGCTCATATTAGAGCATATGAGACCGCTATACTCGTAGTATATGCATAGCTATCATTATAGTATTGAAGACTTTTTTTGACAAGATCAATACAAAATTTGGAAGAGATTATCAACGCTACAATCACCGAAGAAATTGTTCGGATCGGACTTCTATAGCATATACATATGTAGCTGCATTTCAAGCGGACCGATCGAAATCAGGATCTGTTTATACTATTTTTTGCTATACAGAATGTACATGTGAATGTGTTTTTTTTGTTCAGAGTTTACTTCGACAACCTTAGGCTTAAAACAAAGTGGTCGAAAGTGATCCAGCAAGTATTACAATGATTAAATTGACCAACAATTTCCTCCAAACACATTTGAGTGATTAAAAATACACGATATAAACGACAGCAAGCACGGGGATAGTAACATAATCGTTCTAAATATTTAAATCTACCAATTTTAAAAAGCGGTGATAAACAGAGGATATTCGCCGGTAACTCGAAAATTGTATACGTACTCTCATATAGTATAGGTTAGTTCAACATTGAATAATGCCAAAAAAAGAAATTTAAATGAAACATTGTAAGCTATTTTCGAAATATTGTAATGTAAAAATTGTTCTACCCCTAACAGGCATTAACTTGAAAAGGCTTAAAAATGATTAAGCTGAATTGTGTAACTATTACATATGTAAATCAGCCGTGCTCCGAGAACAGTAAAAAGCCTGACCAAACTTCTGCTATTATCTTTCTGACATTTTGTTCTTATTATATCAATGACCAGTAGAATAAATAGGATTTTTTAAATAAAAGAACAGAATACCGTATAAATTGCTCAAGCGAAAGTCTAAACAGAACAGAGTCATTGCGAATTAAGCTTGTTACAGTTAAGATGTCGAAATTTTGTTTACTTTTAATATTGGGTATACTCAGCTTGGCAGTTATACAAGGTAAATGAGTGGCATAAAGAAGATTAATTTAAAACCTAAACACAGAGTTGATTAATGTCATTCTTATACAAGTATAGTTGCCGCTAAAAATGTAGGATGCAGGTCCAAGACTTTATCTTTGCGGCGTGGGCAACAATTTTGTCGCCGAATTTGTGTAAAAGCAGGTGTGCGAAATCAGTGTAGAAAAGTTAACTTATCCTGTCGGGTTAGCGTATGCCCAGTGGGGTGCTGTCAACTTGGCGATAGTTGTGTGTCGATCAGAAAACGAAAGCTTTAAGAGAATACACCGTTCTTTACATTTGTTTAGTATACAAATAATAAATATTTTTTGCAAGTTTATTTGTAGTATCTCTAAAACATAATAAAATGTTTATAAACTGTTTAATAGAAATTCTATATTGGGATTCTATTGTACTGTGTATTATTAAAATATGTACATATAAATATACGCTTAAAAATTATTTACTCACACACAAATATGACGCTAAGCTAATTTTACAATCCACCATATTGGGAACTTAGCCTGACCTGCTGTCATTATCATTCAATCATTTTGTTCTTATTATGTCAACGACCAGCAAAATAAATATAATTCTTTACCTGAAAGAATGGATTTTTGTATAAATAGCTCAAGTTTAAGGCTTAACAGAGTCATTAAGAATTAAGACCTTTACAGTTAAGATGTCGAAATTTTGTCTACTTTTATTATTGAGTATGCTCAGCTTGACAGTTATACAAGGTAAATGAGTGGAAAAGAAACAGATTCCCTTGTAATCTGAACACCACAGCACTTTTAAACACAGTTGAGAATAATGTACTTTTTTCTATAAATATTTACAGCTCAAAATGCAGGATGCAGACCAAACATTTTAACTCTGCGAGCTGGACAGCAAGTTTGTCACCGAATTTGTGTAGGAAATAGTGCACAGAGTCGGTGCGAAATAGTCAAAAAATATACAAAAATGAGAGTATGCCCATTGAGTTGCTGTCAACTTGGCAATAATTGTGTGTCGCTCAAAAGTCGGAAGTTTTGAAGAGGATAGATAATTTTTTTAGTGTACTATGATATTTAACTAAATGTAATAAAATAAATAAAACGTTGAAATTTTTTCAAAAAGGGTTTTGTTTTTTTGTTACGCAGATAATTTTATGACATTTATGATTTGAACAAAATTACGGTCAAATGGCCACCACGTTTCTGTGTGCATATTTCCACCCGCACTTTGGGGCTAAGAAAAGTGAGAACATGATGGGTTCAAAATCCTTAAATTTTTTAGCGTTGCGTTAACGTCTGTTAAGAAATGTTGTCCGACTACCAGTATGTCAAGAAACTTATCATTACTGGTGATCTGTGGATCTATGTTTACGACCCGAAGATAGACGATCAATCGACCGAATATCATGGCAAAGGGGAACCGCGTTAAAGGAGGTCAAAAAAAAGTTATGTTAACAGTTTTCTTCAATTATCAAGGTGTGGGGCACCCGAATTCCATCCGACCGGCTAAACTGTCAACAAGAAATACTATTTGAGTGTTATGCGTCGTTTGCGCGAAGTCTTTCGTAAAAAGAGTCCAGAATTATGGGCCGAAAACTCTGGATTTTTGCACCACACCGTCGCATATTGCATTGGTTCCTCGTGTGGTTTTCGCCAAATTCGTCTGATTTAGCTCCATGTGGATTCCGGCTATTCAGCAAATTGACTTTAAAACCTGTTTCAAGGAATGGAAAAAACATTGACACACATGTAATGGGGCATACGACATGGATTTTGAAGAATAAATTAAGAATTTTAAAACTATGCACAAAGTCTTACTATTTTTTGCTCATAGTATACCCCCTTAAACGTTGCATTATTAGAAAGGTTACGAGAAAGCTATTTTCGGTTTGATAAGTTTTTAAGGTTCAAAGGCGTGAGAGTTTGAAACCAAGTAGTTTTTGAATATAGATATGCTATTTATATATTATTTTACATTTTTATTTTTTACTCAAAAAATTGTAAAGTTGTTTTGTTATTTAGGTTTGCACTGATGACACTTTCTTTTTTTCGCCACCGTAAACAATCATTAAATCTTATTAAATTTGCATAATGTTTATACAATTGGTGTCTGAAATTAATAATAAAATGTGAACAATTGCCCACACATTTTATGAAGAGGTAAAACATATAGTATTGCTGTAAAAATATTTACATTATGGATATATGTGTATTTGAATTGTTTGTATAAAAGGCTATGCGGAAGCTTGCATATCGCGTATTGGAGTCATACACTTCGTAGACTACATCGTTATATTGTCAAAAATGACGAAAAAATTTCTGTTTATTTTAAGCTTTGCTGTTATGTGCACTGTCT
The DNA here is from genome assembly GCA_027475135.1 of Bactrocera correcta. Lineage (NCBI taxonomy): Eukaryota > Metazoa > Arthropoda > Insecta > Diptera > Tephritidae > Bactrocera > Bactrocera correcta. The sequence continues at coordinate 159,181,969 of CM050325.1, forward strand.
TGACTAAAGGTATGTAAATTTTGTTCACATAAAATTATAATAATTTATATTGGTAAATAACTTTTTTAAGCGCAAATCCCGAATTGTACGCCTCAAATCATTCCCTTACGTCGTGGTCAACGCTACTGCCAACTGAATTGTCCACCGAGATTGCCTCGCTTTCTTTGTGTAACTGCCACGAAAGACATTCGATTACCAGTATGCCGACACGGCTGTTGCCGTTCTGACAACAAATGTATTCCAGAGAAAAGACCTGGATAAACTGTGTTCGGCTCGAGTGTTGAATAAATGCATTAAAATAAAAATATTTTTGTTTAAAAGTTACTAAAATATGTTTGGCAGCAACTCGTTCATTAAAAATTTGAAAATCAGTGTATTAACTACTTCCGGTTTCAGTATGAACTTTATGCTACCATTCATAATCAAAAGTTTTGTTTGTCAAAACTTTCGCTTCGAAAGCTTTTAGTTCAATGAAGATGTTGAAAAGCTTACTTGCATAATTCTTTTCATAGGTATTTATTGCTTTTACCTCTTTTATAAGCTTTTTTTTGATTATGGGGTGCAGGGTTTTGTATTATTTTGCAGTTCGTCTTTTTGACAGAATTCATCGATGCATCGGCCAACAGTAGGTATACACCGCGTAAAGTGTTCTATCAAATGATAATAATGTTGCTAAAAGCTTAGGAACATACCCGAAATTTTTGAAACCGCAAACCCCTCCATTCCGTTATACAAAGAAATAACTTTCGAAAAGTACCCATATAAGAAAAAAATGCCAACACATTTCTTGGAGTTAAGAAGAGAAAGTTATAGCTCTATCAGCTATAAGTTAAGTTAGGTTTGTCTGATAGGTTAAAGAGCCATGCATGAACTTGTTTTAGTCCTTTGCGACATCAGATGGAGTTCCATTTCGATTCCAACGAAACATCTTCCAGTGTCTAATACTGTGGTGCTTCTAATTGTTTAAGGCGCAGCCTTGCCGATGCGGGACAAGTGCACAAGAGATGCTTTATTGTTTTCTAGATGCCGTACTCTAGACATTACCTACAGTTTTCCCGACCTGTCAACCCCATCTGCAGGCGTGCCATGTTCTTGTATAATCATGTTCCTGCTCAGATCGTCGTATAGACAGTGCAGAATTTCTAATTTTGATCACGTTTTCAGGTGATTGCCGTACCCCACTCTTGGCATTCTCGCCGACTATATCACTGACCTCTATGCCTTTTTGTGATACCCAGTAGAAGGAGAAGCAAGCTTGGTTCTGGTGGCAATTTACACTGCTGTCCTGATTTCCAAGACGGAGCTGGCTGATATACTTGGCTGTTCAGGTAGTGTTTACTCTGGAGTTGGCTGGTGAGCTAGCTCTGTGGGTTACCAAATTTCAATGAAGAGATCTAAATGTTTAGGACTATTTTAAGAGCTGCCGTTGAAGTCGTTCTTAGAGCTCTCGTTACAAACAACGAGGGGAACCCTTTCCATTGTGGCAACAGTTACTGAGAATAATATTTCGAAATCAATAGGAATTTAAGGCGATAGAATTTTCAATTCCTGTTACTTTGAATGAAATAGTTTTCTACAAGTCTGAATCATAAACTAATCGAGTTTAAGTTTTAGAGGTTTTAAGGTATGAGGAGTCAGAATTTGTAACTTGTATTTATGGAAATAAAAGGTTGATATGCAGTGATGTAAAAAAATTGAACATTTAAGTTGTAACCAGTTTTTTGTTTCTAGTTTCAAAGCTTGAAAATCGGAAAGCATTTGAAAAAATATTTTTTTAGTATTTTGATTGAGTAAATTAATCGCGTTAGTGTTAACTAGTGTAACGTGTATGTGTTTTGAAGCATAATACTATAAAATCTGATTTATTATTGTTCTCCATTGTACGAACTTCTGCTCTTTATAGCATGTCTGATTCAAAATGTTTTATTATTAAATTGTAGAAAAGCATCAATGACCCAAATGCAGCTTAACGACTTGTTATAAAAGTCATTGTTTTTAAATTATTATTTATATAACAAAACTGGGTGATATCTATAGGCGCAAAATAAAATACTGTTCACTATATTATTTGTATAACTTTTGCATGTTTTAAAACTCAGAGCTTATTCTGACTTCGAAAGATAGAAACTGAACATTTAAAAATGCTTAAAAAAATTTACGTGGCTTTACTTATTTTCGCTATCTTCAGTGCTGTTACTAAAGGTAAATCAGTGAATTTATATTTCTATAAAAATATATATGTATATGTATTTCAAAATGTTGTGTAGCTCAACTACCGAACTGTGAGCCTGTGCTTACAGTCATCACTAGAGGCCAAAATGTTTGTCAACGTAATTGTGCGCCAAGGCAGCCAGCAAATGACTGCTATAGATCCATAGGAGTTCTAACTGTGCGTTTATGTCCCCCGCTTTGCTGTCGGGATGCTAATAACCAATGCGTTGTTGCGATAAGAATTGGCAAATAAAGCCCAGTTAAGTAAAAGTTTTAGCTGCCGTAAAACAATATAAAACACTGATCTGACAAAAGGTATTCCTTGTAGTTTTATTGAAAGTGCATTTTCAGGAATTTGAATATTCGAATTTTATTTTCAATTTATGTTACTAACTTTTGGGTCCGGAATTAAATTTTATTATTAGAGTTCTTTATGAATATTTACTTAAAGAGCGAACAGAGAATGATATGCATTTCAGAAGTCGGTAGATGTAATCAAATACCCTTACGTCGAGCATACTCCAAAATTAAAGGTACGTATTCATAAGCATCACAATTTTTTCACTAGTTAAACAACAATATTTCATGAGAAACCTGTATTTTGGATGATAAAATATATTAAGCGTAAAGCATAAATATGCCATTCCATCTCAACCTTAGTTTGAATTCCAAAAGATTGATGCTGAAGACATAGTGAAATTCTGACCACTGAAATTCAACTCACCCTGTATACCTGTGATAGACAATTATCATACAATTATGGGATTTTATTTTTGCAATGAAAACCTTGCTAGCTATTTCGGAGAGCGGTCACTCCTTAGCAAGTACATACATATGTAATCTAATATATAAAAGGCCTTCAAAAATTCTTAAATTTTTCTGAGCAGATTTGGAAATCGTCTCTGTGTTTGCCATGGCATCATTCAAAATTATATTGTATAAAAAGCCCTAAGCATCTTTTATCTATTCTAGGGCAGCACGAAAAATATTTAGCCACACCGTTTGATTTGACCACAACCATAGGAAACATCAACTGACAACTAGCTTGTTCACATAGATAACTACTATCAAAACCTCAATGGAACCGGAAAATGCGTAGTCTTCGTCAGATGAAGCTGGTTCGGGGAGCGTTCAATATAAAATGATTCAATCAACTAATAGTTCTCCTCAGCGACAAATTAAGCTAGCTTCTAGAGTTTTATAGAGATCACTGCAGGTTGAGGTATCATTTGCACAGATTCGAATACTGTTCTACAGATCTGTGTCGATTCTGTAACCAAGGGGTAGAGACCGCAGAGCGCATAAGCACGCAATCGTAAGAGTCTGGCTTTCAGGCAACTGAAAGCGGTGAGAGAGTACAATCACAACCATTAATATAATAGCTGTATTTAGCATTTTTCATTCAATGGGATTAAATGAAGTTTCGTGATAATAGGAGAGGCCACAATAGACTACAGTTCTAATCTAAAATCGAAGGGTGATTTATTTTTTGCTTCTGTATCTCATGGGCCAACTCCGAACACCCGAGAAGTGAGAATGTTATCACCGCAGTGGAAGCTTACTTTGAAGACCTCTATGTTAATGATAATTAAAACAAGAAAACCCCTTCACAAATATAAGAAGTTTCCCTACAAGAACTTAATTTTAATCGTTCAGTTTGCATAGTAACCATAGCTATAGTGTTCCGATCAATTTCTTTGGATATTGTAGTGTTGTCTTGGATAACAATATGTTCCAAGTTCCATGGATATACCTTTACAAATAAAATACTATTTCATAAAGGGGCTTTAGTTGGATTGGCCAGTTATATGGCAGCTATATGCTATCGTTGTTCTTTATCGGCGCTTTTAGCAAATGATTTGTTCGAAAAAGAAATGTCAGATTAATATCTCAAAATCTGAGAGAGAAGTTCTCCTATATACAGAAGGACTGATATCAACTCAGCTCTTCACGCTGATCATTCATATATGCAGTTTATTTATAAATATATAAATATACAAACATAAATACATGGCCCAAAACCATAGCAGCAACCTCAAAAATTAAAGTGTGGTGAAAAGCTTAAACACACGTGAGTGGCTCGCTTCATTTAAATATAAACAAACAATATCAAAACCGGTTAAAGCAAAAATTTTGAGAGCCACTGGAAAAACACGTGTGATATTTCAAAGGCATTTATAAGTGGTTCATCAACCGACATTACAAAATTAAAAACGAAATGCTAAGTATATATACAAGTGTTTGATCAAATCAAATCGCAGTATATATTGTGTTTCATCCCAATTTAGAGCGATCAGTTAATATGTTGAAATATATTTACGCAGCTTTTATATTTTTTGCGATTTTTCTTTCTGTGGCAAATGGTAATAAATAATTACAATAACAGTTAATTCACCATATGTGCTGACTTATTTATTATCTGGTGTCTTTTAGCACAAGCTTTGGTCTGTTCACCGCTAGATATGCAGGTGAATAGGTTTGAAACCGTCTGCGAGCCCAATTGTGCACCGAGAGAACCGGCAAGAACGTGCTTTAGCCTGTCAAGACCAGCCACGATCGCTATGTGCCCGCCACTCTGTTGTCGGGATAGCAATGGTGAATGTGTGGCAACTGTGAGAATTGGTTGATTGGGAGAAGTGCTGGAATTTACACTGAACTGAATGTGATGTGAGCAATAAAAAATGAATATATGTACTTATTAAAATAAAGTAAAGAAGAAAGGTTTTTCTTGACATAATGTACTCTTTCACATAAACTATAAATTTACAAAGGGTAAGCGAATTTCTAGGTGCTACTGAAATTCGTTCAATAATTCTTTAGAAACGGCATAAAACTATAGGAAAATCTATGAGACTATATGGGTTCTTTACTATCACATTTACATAAGCTTCGCAGATTTCCTAATAAACCTTAATTTTTAATAGCTTCTGCCCAATCTTTTTATATACGTACGACATATTGGTAAACATGACAAATTCGTAGACCACAGGCAATTCTTTTATTTGATCGTTATGTTGTTTTGATGCCCATAAGTTGCCAAAGATCGGTTGAAGAAACTTTTAGATATTAGAGGGGAACAATAACCATACTTCTAAAGCATATGTGTAATAACCCCATAATAAAAATACTAAGTCTAAATCATGCTTAGTGATTCCCTTATAACGGGGGAGCGTCTTTCGAAAGAATTTTGCACAAAACAGCAACTGATCAAATTTGACCCAGACTGGTCCTTTTACACTACGGGCACAATCTAAACCGATACTTTTTTTTATATATTGGTACCACCATTTTCATGTTCGTATGAAATTTGATTTATTTATGTCAGTTAGTATGTGTTTGGCGCGAAAAGTTTGTCTGGCGATTTTTACTTTGAGAAAAACTGAATAACGAGTTTGCTTGGGATTTTGAGTCCAATGAATTACGACTATCGTTGGAAATACCATAGAAGCGCTGTGTGGAATCTATTTTATTACGAATACTAAAATTTAAGTGGCACAAGACCTTCAAAGAATGTCGTGAAGTCATCGGAAACTTGTCTAATGCGAGTCATCTATTCATTTCTGTTATTGTCGATAATATCGAAAAGAAGTTAAAGAAATATTGGTTGAAAATTGTCGTCTTAATGTCAGAGAACCTCAGCGACCGTCTATGGAACAGTTCAACACATTTTTGTATTGGTTGGTGATTTTGGTATGAAGCGTGTCGTAGAATCATACCAAAGGACCAGTTTCTTTTATAAAAACGTCATCGTCAGAGATAGCAAAAGAGGTGCTTGACAACGTAGCTGAGAACACCACATTCAACAAATGTATCATTATTGTTAACGAGATATTGGTTTATGAATAAAAAGTCGAAACTGTTCAACAATGTTCCAAAAATGAGCCGAAAGAAAAAATTACAAAATTATCTCAAGTGCCAAAAGACCATCTCAGCCGAAGCTTACAAAAAGTGTACGAAAATTAGATTAATCGTTGGCATGCTTCTAATAGCTCAGAAGCCAATTTTAAGGGCGAGAATAAATATTTGTATTAAAATACGTGAAAAAGTTGATTTTCTTTTTGTCAGTCAGGGTAAAATTTATAAAATTTCTCATGTAAATGATCAATATATGGATTAACCACAATAAATGAATGGCGAAAGAACAATCACATCAGCCAATTTATAAAGGTTAACAAAAGCTAAAACAAACAGAAGAAAATTCAGACAAGCTCTCAATCCACAGCTGTTTTGCTTGCGAAAATGTCTTTCAGATTGATTACTACGGGGAGAGCTGAATAATTGCTTACGGTTGAAAAGACTTTGACTTTTATTCTTTTTATTGACAAATTACTTCCGCTTTATTTCATGTATAAAAAGCAAGTCGAAAGCCTGTTTACAATATTTCAGTCTAAAATATTGAAGCTTAAACACCAATCACCACACTTGAAAACAATGAAGTTTTTCTACGTAACTATCATTTTATTAATTTTAAGTCTGGCTTTAGTTCAAGGTAGGTATTTTTTTTTATTTAAGAGAACATAATAAATATTTTACTCGTACATAATGGTAAAACCATAAAATATTCTTATATATGTATTTCTAAAAATAATTCTTTGTTGCAGCACAAAGAACCCCAAATTGTCAACTGCAACGAACAGTTTTCTTAAAGAAGGGTCATCGCGTCTGTATACCCTATTGCCCACCAAAAGGAACCACTTGCATAACGGCTGATCGACCCATGCAAATACGATCTTGCACCGCTGGATGTTGCCGCTCGGGCAATAGATGCATTCCCGTGAGAAAGGGTTAGTGATCGGAATTAACGAAGGTGGAGAAGTTCATACGCAGATGTATACGTAAAAGCGTAAAATGTCTTTAAGGATTGCAATAAATATTTTCTTAAATAAATAAATAAATTGCTGGATAATAAATAATATGTTTTTTAGTATTGTTTTTTTGAAGTTGACTGTCAAGTGTGATCAGACTTAAAACGAAATTATAGGTATAGAATGTGGTCATATTTCATGACTAAATACAGCTGTTGTAACAGCTAAACTGGGAGGTGAGAAATTCCAAGTCAGGGTGATGGTACTAGGTCAGTATAGTAAAACCCTCAAAGGGTTTGGCGTTCGTATGTGTCAGTTTTTTTAATGACCTTTTAAATTTTTTCCAAAACTTAAAAATTTAAAATAAAAAAAAAAAAAAATTTGTTTTCCAAAATGTTACAACTAAGTGAAAAAACATCAAGGTAAGGAAAAAATTTAAAAGGCCATAAAAAAAAACTCAAACCCTTTGAGGGTTTTACTATACTGACCTAGTATTACCACCCTGACTTGGAATTTCTCACCCCCCAGACAATAATCCCAAAATGTTCCACAGTGATATTTATGCAGCTCGAAAATGATTAATTGAACTAAAAGTCTAAAGTCAGAGTCGATACATTCAGCTCGAACTTTTCCATATAGGTCGAAGCCATCCTTTATCTATCTACGCACCAAAACAGATTTGAGAACAACGAAGATGTAACCGATTTAGTAATGGTTGTAATCCTGCATGAATTTGAGACTATCGCTCTCTCTACGCCGCTCTCTTATATTTAAAGCAATTTAGCGGATCTGTACTGGTGAAGGTTTTACTCATATTCATATAAATTTTAATAGGATTGTGGTGATGGCTACAGAGGTTGGCAACCTTTTTGTTTCACATGCTCATATAAATGATAAAAGTGGTAGATGATTCTAGCAGGATGGCGATATAATTCATGTATCTTTTAAAGATATACAGCTTTTAAGGGTTGTTTTTAATACATGTAGCTTTCAAGATTTTATCATTTATTTTATCATATTTTAAAAATATTCCGGGCAAGTTATCGCCATAGCTGGCTCGAATTAATTCCTGCCGAGAGGCCGAATCATCTTGGGCCACTTTTTGCGGCAAGTGGGTCGTATGTCAACAATAACGCATCGAATTTGTTTCCAAGGTGACAATCGTCTCGGACATTTCTGCATTTAGATCTACAACGCAATTGATGATTGTTCGGCTCTTATTTCTAACCAAGTTCCTTCTGTAAAATTTTGCGTAAAGTGTACGGGCAAAATTCCAATTCTTACGCAAGATGACGAGTGAAAGCATTTGGGTCTTCTTCACATCATGTGCGCATGGTACGGTATCTCCGAGGATGTGAATTTATCACTAGAATTAAAACCGATCCATGGTTGCTTGAATAACCGACTCTGCTGAGCGATTATGTCGAACCGAATCATTATTTTGGTAATGCATTTGCACGATTTGCACACGCTGTGGCGGAGTAAGTCTATTTATTATAAAATTGCGCACCAAATTAAGTATAAATCAAGTAACAGCTGTCAAAAAGATCAACTCCTAATTATATATTGTCTGATTGAAAAAAAAAAAACGAAAGCTTTTACCGAGTCTTATCAAGATAATATTTTACCACTTTAACACCAAGGAGATATGATTAACCAGACAAGAAGGTCTACGCAAAAAAAAGTTGCGAAGGGTATTTGCGAAAATTTGTATTTCCAAAGAAAGAAGTATTTAGCAATTTACGACCTAAGGAGGCCAAATATATTAATAATTCTCTATTTTATGAATTACTCTCAGGAATACTCGATTGCGCTGACAATAACAATACTTATTTACATACTTTAATCTGCCACCCAAGAGGTTTTGAACCCGGAACCAGAGATATAAAAGAAGAAGAAATGCTTATGAAAGTGCATGATAATTGTACTCATAATGAAACCGGCGTAATTATTTAAGAAATATACTGAATTCTGATTAAAAACAACAAAAAAATAAATACTAAAGAATTAAAGATAATCTTCTTTAAAAAAGTGTTATGCCTTAACATTTCGGTTTCAATTAAGTATAAAAGGCCAGCCCGCAGTTTTCAGAATACAGTACAGTTTTGCCTTCACAATAATTAAGTATAAAAATAATTTAAGAAAATGGCAAAACTCGTCTATGTAACTGTAATTTTACTGCTACTGGGTTTTGCAATAATTCAAGGTGAGTGTCATTACATGGTATAGCTAGTATGTATAAATAGTATTGTAGCATATGGAATATAAAATCGTTCCACGAGATAGGAATTATTGGAAGGTTGTTCAGCAGTAGGCCGAAAAAGAATAAAGGAATTGACACCCACTTTCAATTCGCTAACTCTGCAGCAGCCAACTATTACTCTATGACTAGATGAGATAAGGTCAGGTCAATAGACTGACTTCCATCTAAACCCACCTGGGTAGCTATAGACACTTGTCTGTTGCGATCCTCAAAACTCCAAGGTATGAATCAAAAAAATACAAATAAGGTATAGTGCTATGTGTCAACAAGCTTAGGGCGAGCAAATATTCGAAATATTTTGATTTCGAACATTTTGTCAGGAAGTAATAGTGAGAGCTAAAAATGATATTTTGTTCTACCCTCCAAATACAAAGCCCTACAAATATCGAGCGATTAACGCTTGAATCACTTATTCAAGACCGAACTGGCAGCATATCTGAGAATTTAGAAGCTTTGCTCAAATGGCTTATTTCTATGTTATACTATATTAATTTCCATTTTTATATATAAACTCATTTATTATAATATCCAATATCCCATCTTCTTCAATTTTCGGTGCAGCACAAATATGCCAACCCTACACAAAGACTCTGCGTGCTGGTGAACGCATATGTTTACGTAACTGTAAACCACGTCCAGGCGCGTGTATAACGGCTGTAAAAACAATGAAGGTACAAACATGTCCACCAGGCTGCTGTCGATCGGGCAGTGGTTGCGAATCCTTGAGGAAGGGATAGTTTGGGTGTCTAATTGATGATTTGTTATTATATATATCAGAACTCTAAGTATATTATTTTTTTAACAAACCTCATAATATTCGGAAAATTCAAATAAAGCTAAAAGCAAACAGTAATTTTCTATTTTATCGTTTCTTAATTTCAGCAAATACTTGTAGGATTCGCATATTTCTGACGAGACCTGGTCAACGCATATGTGAACTCAAGTGTCGGCCACTTGGACAAATGCCGGTTACGGAATGCTACACAGCACCACGAGTCTATCGCGCAGTCGCTTGCCCCAGACACTGTTGTCGTTTGGAGGGCCTCAGTTGCAGAGAGCGTTGAATCTGATTTAGATGATTTATATGACAGATCAATTAAAAAGTCTCCGACCTACCATGGAAAAGCACAGCTTATTTGGCGAAATTCGTTTTTTTATTCAACATAATTCACTTCAATGGTAATAAACTGATTATAGCCACCCTCCAACTGTTGGATACCCTTCCTGTAGTACAATTTGTCTTTTGCTTCAAAATGGGGCTCAGTTTTGGCGATCACCTCTTTATTCGACACATTTTTTTAATGATCTGAGAACAGGAAATAGTTCATGGCGGGCAGATTTAAAGAATTCGGTGGATCCGGAATTGATTTGACCAAGTTCATTGCACATCCCAAATAAAATATATCTCTTCTAGTATGTCTATGTTTAAGGCGGAGGGCTTTTCAATTGACCAGTTACTTTCTTAAAGAAATAGTCAGTCAGGTTCTGGAATCCGAAGTGTAAAATAACCTGAATACGAGGGGATTAGTATATGCGTTTTGAAACTCGGAAAATTTGTTCATTTACGTTTTTATTCCTTTAGAGCGTTAAGTACATTTGCAACGATTGCTGCATGAAGAAGAAACTATTCGCTGCAGTTAGTTAGAATTTATTCAATGACCCTCAGCAGTTTCGCTTTCAGACAACATTTCCCTGATGAAAGCTTCTAATCCATCCAAGCTTGATGAAAATTAAGCTTAAAAATCTTCTTTAGAATAGCAAAATGTCTGGTTTCAATCTTTTTTCAGCCAGAAATATGTTTTTATGTTGTACCATGTAGAAGTTATTTATTTAGATATGTATATGGTTTTCAATGACGGAATGCTTTTTTGGGATCGGTTTTTTGGATTGTTTTATACTAACTTTGGCTTGACTTTGCATAATGAGCAGACTTTTTGCTAATCGAGAAAATTAATTAAAGAAGCAATGGTTTGATTGCCGCAACAGAGTCAGAAATTCAAGCGACCATGGATCGGTTTCGCACCACATTTACTCTAGTGAACAATGCGAATCCACAGAGGCGCCGTACAAAACACATGATTGGCGCAACAAAGTCAGAAATTCAAGCGACCATGGATCGGTTTCGCACCACATTTACTCTAGTGAACAATGCGAATCCACAGAGGCGCCGTACAAAACACACTGTAAACGTTATTGCTGCTGTGAAGCAGAGTTTCGAAGAAGACCTAAACCAGGAGTCTAACCGCCTTCGCGTGCAATAATTGTAGCTTCGGTTATCCTTTTTATGGAAGATTTCTTTGCTGAGAAAATCCAACACAAGAGCGTCGGTGAATAAGACCGAATTAAAAAAAAAAAAATTCTTCAACGATGAAGCTTTGGTTGCATGTGAATGTTAAAAAAAATTTTGTCGTATTTGGCGTAATGATAATTCACAAGACATTGTTGAGACGCCGTTTCATTCTCAAAAAGGGACTGTTGGTGTACTCCACAGCCAGTGTTAATCATTGGTTCATATTTCTTAAAAGTGGCGTTGAAGACCTTTCGATTTCACACCGCTGGAATACTTTTTATGGTTCAATAAAGCATCTTGTATATGCAAATATGTTCAAAACGATTGATGCCTTGGAATAGTGTATTCGGCGCGTTATTGGTGACTTACTGCTCCAATTGCTGCAAAAAGTTATACAAACTAGGGCCTGTCGGCTGGAATTTTTTCGAGCCAGCTAACATTATTAGGTCTACAACTTTGCTTCCGCCGTTTTCCAATAGATGTCTCTACGGTCAAGCACTGGTCGATAAAATCGTTTTATATCGACATTGGACATTTGTGTCAACATTAACCCAACAAAATATTTGCAGAGATCTGTTTGCATCCCAAATTTATTGCGGGAAATTTTGCTTTTGTTTTTTAATTCCAAGAAAAGTGCGGCTGAGGACCCGTCCACTGTTTACTGAGGCTGACACATACATAGATGATACAATTATTCTACTACTACCATCTATGTAATTTCTACAAGGTATTAATAAAATATAGAATTTTTGCAAAGCATCTTGTGTTAGTTTACAAAAAAAAATGAATCATAAAGCATTTCGTGTTGTTATTAAGCATTGCTTTTTAAGGAATAAGGGAAACACTTTTGGACCGTTTTTATAAAATAAAGCCTTAAATTTACAAAAAAAAAAAAAAAAAAAAAATGGCGGATGCATAGTTGTAGACCAATAAGCTAACATCTTGGCCATAACATTAAATTATATGCGGTTTATTTGCTCTTGCAAATCGCATGTCTCAAAAAAAACATCCTTTAGAAGACCTATTACAACGGAAAGTTCGGAAAAAAATTCTGAAGAGACAAACATTCTACAAAGTGCTTCGAAATAGAAAATAACTTTCTCGTTTAGGGTGTAGCTCATAATTTTCAGGATAGAGGGAAAGAAGTTGCCATAGTGACGCTTCAATGGAGGTGTGAAGTGCGGTGGTGGAATTTTAAAATTTAAAAGTTTGTTAATTTGATATTTTGTAAACGCTATTTTAAGGCCTACATTAAAAATTATATAAAAAAGTGCACATAATTTAGCTGATGAACGATTGGTTGTGTCTCACAAATCACCATAAAGCTTTTGGCTTAAAGTAATACAAGACGAAGAAAGCCGTGAAAAATGTCTGAAGAAATGATGAATCACTGGAAAGTAACAAACAAATGTAAATCAAGAGGAATAGAAAGTGAAATAGCTTTGTTTGGCTGGCACAAAGTCAAGGCGCGCCGCGTACAGTCATGCCACGTCATCTGCAAAAAAATTTCTTTTTAATATTTTTTCAAACGTCAAGAACGTAAAAATAACACAGTTTTTTGGAGTAATTTTTCTTGTACAAAGTAAAAAAAATTATGACTTGTGAGCTCTTTTACAAACTCAGTGTAGTCTCACCTGATTTAGAGGCACTTTGTAACTGAGTTTGTGGGTGGGTGTATTGTCTTGTCATTGACGCCCGACCTCTGTAGATATTTCAAATCTCAGCAGGCGACTGCCGCCAAATAGCGCAACACAGCCAAAAAAATAAAAAGCGTTCGCAGCAAAGCAAGATAAAGCCAAAGCAGCGTCGAAGGACTTTAAAAACTGCAAAAAGCATGAGCGTGGAATCTTACGAAATCTAACGGTGCAAGTAAATGAAATAAAAATCAACACAGGTAAGCAGCAATAAAAAGCCACCTTGAGTCGGGCAAAATGATTTATTTATCGCGAAATACGTTTTTTGTACCAAGCCAAGGTGGCGCAGCACAATTCAATGGTAACAGCTGCCCCCACTACTTCAGTTACTTAAATTGATTGCCAAAGTGTTGTTGTGTTTTTTCTAACCACACCGCCTAAGCAAAGTTATATGAATCAGGTTAATTATTCAAGCGCGTTATCAATGTGTGTGCGTGTGTATGGAAGAAACTTGCGCTGTGAGGGTGTGCTGCTTCCTAAAATCTTGTAGGGCTGAGAAAGAACGAGAGATTGTAAAATTTGGCAAATATTTTGCGAAATAAATGTTAGCATTTCCAACGAAAAGTGTATGTAGTCATGTACATATGCATGTCAGATAATCTGACACATTTTGTAGGCTCTTCATGCAAAGTAGATTGACTTATTTATATTGTAAAGCGTTTAAGATGTAGACTTTAGTGCGGCGGCTGACAATAAAGAAGCATAAACATGCGAGGAAGCTTATAGCAAATGATGAATTGTGCGTTTTTCTTTAGAATAAAGTCAACACAAATATACGCAGAATACGTTTGAGGAATGTGTGCGTGGCAAATCCATCATGGCGTATGAGTAACTTTTGATTGCAGCCAAGTGCTCTTGCTTTGACTAAGTCAATGGTGTGCTTTTGAGGTTAAGTAAGGTAAATATTTTGCGTTATATTTTTGTTGTGGCGCATTAAGGGTGATGAAGTGTCTTTGTTAATAAGTGAAAACGATTTGTAAGTGTAAAGTTGTCCATTAAAGCTATTAAGAAGGAGGCAATTTTCTTTTATGCATTCCGACAGTTTTGACATTAAAGAGAGAAACAGAAGATTGATTGAAATTGGTCTAAACAATTAAAGGAGCAATAATAATAATAATTAAGGAGCAATAAGGTAAATTCGGTTAAACGAAAGCCATGATACACTCCATAAATATAAAAGCTTCCATACAACAAGTTGAATTTGATAGCGCAGTTTGTATGACAGCTACATATATGCTAGTTATAGTGGTTCGATTTCAGCGGTTACGTAAATAAGTAGCTTTTTGGGAATAAAAGGACATATGAAGGAGAGGTCCTAAAAAGAATTAATAAATATTTAATTATGTACGTATTTTTGAATTGTTTTAGTTATTAGCAACAGAAAATCACAGAATCATTAAACTCACAGAAACTCATTAAACGCTTTTTTACATTTACGGCACACATAATATTCTGCAAAAAAAAACAGACAGCGAAGTCACCTTTTATACTGTTTTGGATTACTCATAATAAGAAGCATTTCAGGATACTATGGAAGTTCCTGTTTTACGGATTTTCGGAATCCAGTCAAAATGAACTTAAATTCGATCCAGAATATTGCCTTGCCTTCCAAATTTTCTCTTGCCTTTTATGACTCTGCTAATTCTGCTTGTTCGCGGAATGCGCCCCTCGCGTCGGTTGGGCGGGAAGAGGGTAATCGTTGGGTATTATTATTATTAAATACGAGTGGAAAACGAGAGAGCTGGACGGGGATACTGTGATAGGTATCTATACAGATGGAAACTAGATATTCAAATGGGAGGAAGTATTCTTGAGCAGAATTAGATACCAGAATTGCCTTCCGACAAGTGCGCTCACAACAAGAAATATATTTATTTATGCAGGTAGTTAGACGGCTTTGAACTCACTGAAGTCTCTTTGGGTTACGTTATAGATAGTGAAAGAATGCCACTAACTATTGGTGGGTCTAACATCCTATTTCATGATTGTGAAGCAGCACCCTTGTAGAACCACCAGAGCTGATCTAGTGATGACGCCCAGAGCATACAGATTCGTGGAGGGAACACTTCTCTAACCTGCTGAATGCCAGTGAAAGTACAACGCCAGGAGAAGGCAAACCCGATTCCGCAATCGATGTCGATGGAGCAGACGTTCCATTGCCCGACCATGAAGAAGTTCGAATAGCAATTCCCCGTCTAAAAACAACAAAGCGGCGGGGGCCGATGGATTGCTACGGTGGCGAAGAATATGGTTGGATAAAGTATACCCAACGATTGGAATTTAAGTGTGCTCTGCACAATCCGCAAAAAGTGCGACCCCACAATCTGCGCCAACAACCCTGAGATAAGTCTCCTCAACATCGCATATAAGGTTCTATCGAGCGTATTGTGTGAAAGACTAAAGCTCACCGTTAACAAACTGATTGGACCTTACCAGTGTGACTTTAGAATGGACACACACCACCTCTTCGTCGATTTCAAAGCTGCTTTTGCAGCACGAAAAAGAACTGCCTTTATGCCGCGATATCTGAGTTTGGTATCCCCGCAAAACTAATACGGCTGTGTAAACTGACGTTGAGCAATACCAAAAGCTTCGTCAAGATCGGAAAGTATCTCTCCGAGCCATTCGATATCAAACGAGGTTTCAGACAAGACTCCTTTTCGTGCGACTTCTTCAAACTGCTCTTGGAGAATTGAATTCGAGCTGCCGATGTAATCGATATCATTGGCCTCAACACTCCCGTTGTTAGTTCTGCTTTCTCCAGAACGGATAAGGAAGCGAAGAAAATGGGTCTGATAGGGAAAGAGGGCAGGACGAAATATCTCTTGTCATCAAACAAACAGTCGTCGCACTCGCGACTAGGCTTCCAACGTCACTGTTGACATCTGAATGGATGAAAACACTCCCACTGTGAGAGTATTCGACGCAGTATCCGCCAGGAGAAGCAGAAGGAAGAACTCCAATCCGTTGAAAAGACCAGGTGGAGAAGGACCTGGCTTCGATTGGAATTTCCAATTGGCACCACATAGCAAAAGGAGAAACGACTGGCGTGCTGTAAGGAAAAAGAAGAAGGTTTGGCCTAGACTTGTATTCGAAATATATCGGAGACTTAATAAAAACTCGAGATTCTGATATGAAATATGCATTGAGAGAAGGTGAAATTTTTGTAACAAATTACGAAAATAATTCAAGCTTATATAAATATTATATAATTGTGATTTTTTACATGGAAACCAAATGTTTTTACCAAAAGTGGAGTAAATTCGCAAAATTATAGAGCAATCCCTATTTCAAGTATTATGTTGGTATTAGTTATGCATTTATTTAAATTATATCTTTGAACTCTTCAATTCATCCCAATCGCTTTAAAGGTATACACTTTTTACCGGAGAGACAACAATTGGGTGGACACACTAGTATGAGTGTATTTCGATATGGGGTAAAGCATCTTTTTGGTAGCGGCGGACAGTTGCGTAAGCAGAAGTTTTGTCCAACAAGCAGCTGTATCGTCAGAGGGCGGCAATCTTGTGCTGCAACAAAAGGTAATAAGATAATATAAAACATGGTTACAATAACAAAAGTGGTCTGATGTGGATGAAATCCTAAAATTTGCATTACCCTTAATTGAAGTGACACCCAACAAAAGTAAAATTACAGCTGCGCAAATAATATTTTGCATTTTGCTCTAGACACTTTGCTGGTTTAAGTTTAAGAGGTAAATACATAATACGTTGAGATGGTACATGGGCCATATTTATATTCCAATACTATACATGAAGCATAAGCATGTGTGTTATCAACTCTTTTGGAATGCATTGTTATGAATTATTTCAATAAACCATTAACAATGCTTTATTTTAGGTTCAATGGAACTGTTAAATATTTTTGACAAAGTCTTCCACTCAATAATTTTAAGAATTACTGAACGTCTATATTATATGTAAATGTTTCAATAACTTGAAAGTGAAATTTTACACCGCTCCTTTTCTCTTCAAGAAGCTGTACGTTTGTCGGAACCTCCGATTTCGGACCGCTATAGGATATAGCTGAGATACAAATTGATCGATCAAAATGAAGCCACACGGAACAGTTTTTTATTTGAAAAGGTATCTTCAAACATTGAAATTTATTCATTCACCGACGGGTAAAATGCTGAAATAGGATGAGAAGAGGGCTTTTTCAGTTGTAATCCATACACAGAAGGTGACTTCAAACTATGTGATTACAACGCAGTCTATCAGGGTATAACAAAAGAAGCCAACTGGGCTTCTGCTCTAAAAATTTATAAAACTTCTAGTCGATTGCCAAGCGACAACTAAAATCATCTGTAGCGCCTCTACTAAACTTTACTGCGTTAGGTTATGCAAGCAGTCATTAACTATATTTTCAGTAAGTATCACGATGTTATTATTTGGGTTTCCAATCAACAGGATAAAATGAAATGATTTGGCGGATGAGCTGACACACTCTGGGGCATCTGAAAACACAATTATCCTAAACTGCCTCAGAGCATTCAGCTCTTCAAGAGTTATTTGAAGCAATGGATCCTAAAGAAATACCTTTGGTCTTGGAACATTGGGAAGACAGGTCATATAACAAAGTTACTTTGGGATTGTGTTGATGGTGGACAGACTAAACGCTTCTACTTTTGGTCAAAATTAAATTTAGAAATATTGTGTCATCGCAGGGCTCCTACCTTTAATATCTCACTTTCAGAAAATTGGAAAAGTGGATTCGGCGGAAAGCAGAGCCTGCGAAGGGAATGATGAGACACTGAAACATTATTAATGCGAATGCTCATCCTTCTACCATTGCTCTAACTTTAAAGTCATTCAATACAAGGCGAAAAAATTAGGTTTTTGTTCCGGGATAAATATGGTCTAATGATGACCTAAGTACGGCAGTCTGGGTCTGGCATGCGGCTCCCGTTACAAACAACCCATCAATCAACCAAAATTAATTTCGTTTATATTTTCATGGTTTTCTTAAAGTTTTTTGTTAAGATGTACAAACTTTTGTTAAAACTTCTTTCTGGATTACCATATATAGGGAATGAAGATTGATTTGGGCCGAGCTAACCGGTATCCAGTCTTTTTGAATTCCAGGAGCGATATAAATTTATATAACAATTTCTTAGCAAGGCGCTAATCAAAGTATATTCAAATATAGTATTCTCAAGGATATAACACGAAAGTAAACAAAGAAGAAAGAAGAAGAAACGCTATATGAATAATGAAGTATGATTTCTCACTATTGAGATGTTTTTTTACAGATGTATTATTATGCTCGCTGTAGAGTTTTTAATGTCTAGCAGAAAGCATTTTTTTCGTGCAAAACATTTTGTTTTGTGCTATTTCGACTCAATATAAACAAGAAAAAACGTTAACTTCGGCAGCACCGAAGCTAAAATACCCTTCACAGGTGTATATCTTTTAGTAACTATGTGTTCAGTTTGTATGGAAGCTATACGCTATAGTAAGCCGATCTGAACAATTTTTTCGGAGATTATATTATCACCTTAAGCAGTAATCCTTGTCAAATTTCGTGAAGATACCACTTCAAATGCAAAAGTTTTCCATACAAGAACTTGATTCCTATCGTTCAGTTTATATGGTAGCTACATTTATATTGAGTGGTCCGATATCGGCAGTTCCGACAAATGAGCAGCTTCTTGAAGAGAAAATAACGTTTGCAAAATTTCAGAACGATATCTTAAAAACTGAGGAATTAGTTCGTATATATACAGACGGACAGACAGACGGACATGGCTAAATCGACTCAGCTCAACATACTGATCATTTATATATGTATATATACTTTATAGTATATTATTATAGTATATAGTTTATTCTTTCTGGGTGTTACAAACTTTGTGACAAACTTAATATAACCTGTTCAGGGTATAAAAATGTTTTCGTAAATATTTTTTGGCTTGATATAATAATATATTTAACGCAGTGAGTCAAAAGTCTTGTTTAATATTTTGTTATCTTTGTCATCTATCATTCCATAAGTTGGATTATGTTTAGGTGTGTAAACCACAACCGGGCTTGTTTGAGTTGTGTTGAAATTAATACTGCTGCATATGTGTTTGACTATCATCATAACATCCGTCACATGGCGGTGTGACCTATACCTATTTACACTGACATAAGCATGTATAACACATTTCAACTCATTGAGGCTCACACTAAGAGCCTAATTAGTTATATAATTGAAATCGAGCACATAAAAGATGACAAGCGAAATTAGTTTCACTCATGCTTCCGAGTACTTCGGAGCGAGCACATATTAAATACCCTTGAATGCGTGTTAAATGGAGGGGAATGTTGACATAAAAATTTTATGACTGCACTTGAAATATGCTTTTAAGGAAAAACTGAAGAGCTTGAGTTAACAAGCAAACAAACAAATATGACAACCACGCCACCCCAACGAAGTGTGCAATGAACGCCAAAATTAAAGAAAAGTGACGGCAAAAAGTAGATCCTTGATGCCCAGACACTTAAGCAATGAAGTAAGGGAAATAACCGAAAATCTGCTTGAACGCACAGAGATTTGCACGCGAAAAAAGCAACACTGCGTGGGCGGCGCACTAAATACCTCTACCCTTCTGAGTATGAAGCGCTGTGCCAGCGAGGTTGGTGGAACAGTAGTGACACTGAACTGGTGTGCAGTACGCAGCAAAACGAAATCCTAGATAACAACTCATCAACAACGTCATAAAAACGTGACATCAATTTTATTGCTCCGCATAGTGGCGGGAAAGGCAGAGTGTTGCTCCGCCTTGAACCGCTTGCGATAATGATCAGTGGGGATTAGTGTGAAGTTAAGGAACTAGAATAACCAAAATACGCTCAAAAATGCTCAGTTGAACGCCTGAGTTGCTAACGCTTTTATGTTTCGAAGGCCAGAAATAATGATAATAAGAGAAGTAGGAACAAAAAAAAAAAAAAAAAATTGTCGCTTAATTAAGTAAAGAATCCTGAAAAACTTTAACACAAATGCATAAAGCGTATAAAGTTGGAGCGGTTAGCCGTGTGGTGCGAGAAATCGGGGAATCGGGGCAAGAGCAGCTAAATTCATTGGTCATTGACGCAGATTAATAAAGAAGCAAAGAAGGCATGAAAATGAAGTGAAACAAATAAGTGAAAACCGAAAATAGACTTTCAAGTCTCGCTATTCCCACACACGCATACACATATATAAACATATATATATATATATTATAAGAGTTTGAACATACATAAATACATATGTATGCACATATGTACATATCAATTATGTGGTGGATTTGATTGAAGAAATTGTACTCAAGTGCGTGATGTGCACACTGCGGCTATAACTTTTTACTTACATTTAGTGTTGGAAATTGGTATCTTATTGTTGTTGTTGTAATTGTTTTCTTGAGCCATGAAAGCGTAAAGCAAATATCGACCCGCAATCAAAGGTCACACAAAGACAGCACAAGCTGTACACAAGTTAACGCGAATGGGGAGCTGGAAAAAACGACAAAAATAAATGAAGAGTTGAAAATGAAAAGAAGTGATTCACTTCTAATATGTAGGTATGTATAATATATATAGATACATATATTTATGTATAAATAAAGTCTGTATTAAGTGTATTTGTTTTATTTATATTCGCCCCAAATACGGAAATGTTGAGATATGGAAAATACGAGATGATTTTAAATTTTTAAAGTATCTTAGAACGAAGATACTTATTTGGAAAAGGTCTGGATATGCGTACCTTAAGGCGTTTACCTATCGATGTGAGTCTTGACGTACTCGTAGTTCTAAAGGAGCACAATTGCTCCGCTATTGATCAAAACAGATCTAATTAAGATCATGATCAAAGAAAAGGATGGATTTGATGAAACCAAAGCGTAAACGCATTCACATTTCAAACTGCCTGAGACGGACAGTAAAATATGGCTTATCTTTCTAACGCTAAATAGAGTAATTTATACCGCGGCTTCTATACAACTGGACATACCGACACGGGGAACTGATGTTGAGCAATACCAAAAGCTCCGTCAGGGTCGGCAAGGTCCTCCCCGAGCCGTTCGATATTAAACTAGGTTTTAGACCCTATCATGCGACTGCTTCAATCTAATCCTGGAGAAAAAAAAAAATTAAGCGTCAACAGCTGCTGGCGTACACCGATGACTGGATAAGGAAGCGAAGGACGAAATACCTCATGGAATCAAAAAAACAGTCGTAGAGCTCGCGTCTTGGCTTTCATGTCACTGTTGACAGTCATAACTTCGAAGTCGAAGAAAATTTCGTTTAACTTGGAACCATAAAACAGCGTTAGCATTGATATCCAACGCAGAATAACCCTTGCCACTCGTGCTACTTCGAACTGAGTAGGCAATTGAGAACTAAAGTCCTCTCTCGACGAACAAATACCAAATTCTACAAGTCACTTAATCGTCCCTGTCCTTCGAATGACTGGCGCGCTGTTGTAAACTCGGCTATAACCACGTAAGCGGTGTTTATGCCAATAAAGAAGAAGACATACAGATTACTGAACCCATTTATTTTAAAAGTAATGATTTGTTTTTAGCAGATGTTACTTGTACAGTAAAATAAATTTGGTTTTTAGTGCAGTGGAAACGTACTTCGACTGAGAGAAGCAAACTTGGTGTTAACCAATAAATGCATCTTATCTGAATCCATAAAAACAATGTTAAGGACTAAGATGGCTAGTAAAATACTTAGAAAATGTATAGATCAAAAGTCTTTAAAGTATTAATACTTATTTCTTATTTTGTAATCCTTCATAAAATAATAATTTCTGAGTACTTAAAACCTTGGCTTTCTGAACTTTAGCAGATTCGGTCGAGTTGAACTCAGTTAGTATATTTATTTCATGTTATGGTAGATTTCATTTACAGGCTCAAATATAACCTTGATACTGCTGTTGTCGTGATTAGTTATGGTTGTTACTATTAGGAATATGCGATTAAGTCGCTTCTGATTGATTATTTTCTTTATTTTGTCATTACATGATTAAAACTTCCTTGTTATGTTCTTAATGAGCATAATAGTTATTTATTTCTCCAAACTGTTTGTACCATAACGTAAGGCATTCCCCGCACATTGTCAAACTGCAGTACACCTCTGGGTGCTATTGAGATAATGTGATCCCTGATCGGTAACATAATTCCAAGGGCTTTGATCTTGCGTCTACAGACTGCTGTGCTCGGGTGATCGGAAGTTTCCGACACAAGAGGCTAAAATCATATCATACTCTTCAAAAGACTGTATATATTGAAAACTAACTAATTTTTTCTTAGAAATTTCAGCAAACAAAAGCACGAAGGAGATACTTTTAGACTTAACACCTAACGATTTCGCTACTGATTCCGTGATGAAACATACCAATTACCAATATATGAGTATCGTCGTTTTCCTAGGAGCTCTAAACTATTTACTCGCTTTGTTCTCTGATATTTGAGTTTCTGATAATTCAGTTTATGCTGATTAAATCTTTATTGAGTTCTAGATGATATTGTATATTGGGTTATTCAACCAAAATGTAAACCTCTAAACTATCTGCAAGCCATACGCACTCAACATAAAAAATAAATAAAACAAATTACACTTTACTAAATTCTTTTCCCGAAGTCCTTGTGTGGTCAATTGGTAGCTGAAACAACACAGATACTCACAGCATAGTCATCGCGCGAAGGAAAACAAACATAAATCCTACGAATTGCTAGTACAAATTGGTAAGCTGCCTCGCAGAAACAAGAAATAGTAAAGGAGTGGAATATGGCGAAAAATATTCGCACACACACATGCACACACATATGTATATATGTTGCACAATAAAAAATCTATTGTTGTTTATTTTTATTTCAGCGCGTCTGAATGGCGCCCAAAGTGACGTTGAAACGACGCGTTTCACGTCGAAATCGAATAGAATGTGGCTGATATAGATTGCGGTGACAAAGGCGGTGGCAGAAATTGTGAAGAATATGTGCAGAGATATGAGTGAACAAGTTGCTGATGCTAAAAATGGTGACACTAATGGTGATGGAAACGCGACAATGGTTCGAATACAGTGAAGATATTTCTCTATCGGTTTTTACTTGAAGCTTGTAAGCACAGTAAGACATATGTATTTCTTAAACATTTTTCAACTGTTGGATGATATCGAGTTTTTGAAATAGCGGATATCTGTTATGTATATGGGTCTATACAATGTATCATTTTTGTATATTTTTTGCAAGCGCTACTTTCTTGTCAGTTCTAATTGACATTCCTACTACAGAGTTAGATAATATTTGTAGTGGATGAAGGACTTATAATATTTGGTAGTCGAAAAATTCTTTTCACATTTTGTCAATAGTCGTCTATCTCCAATACTACCAATCACATTGTGTCATACCATATAGTGTTGAAAAGGTGAGATTTTAAACTTCATTAAACCAAATTAAAAAATTTAATTCGGGGAAGTTGAAATAAGTTATGGCTTTTCGAAAATTAGTGAAAACAATGAAGAAATCCGCTATATTTTGAAATTTTTGTATAAAAAAGGGAATAATGCCACGCAAACCAGCAAGGAAATTTGTGAAGTTTACAAATACGATAGCTTTGCTTGGAAATCAGTTTGCGTAGCACAACAATGGTTCAATAGTTTACGTTCTGGAAATTTCGATGTAGAAGATGCACCTCTCTCTGTTCGACCTATCGTTGAAAAAGTCGATGAAATTATGGAAAAGATTTACCAAAAGCAGCGCCATCCTAGTCGAATGATTGATTCTACATTTTTTTTTACATGGCTGGGAAGTTTTGATGCATCCACCATATAGCTCTGACCTTGCTCCATCGAACTACCATTTGTTTTGGTCAATGCAGAACAGAATTGGGTATTCTGTTCGCAGTGTAATACTATTATTCTTCTACCATAAGCCTGAGGTATGTATTTCCGTAAGGATTATTAAAAGAAAGTTATTTCAACATTTGCGCTTACTTCGACAGGGAGTTATCCTTTCCACTTAACTTACCTCATTAGTATTAATTATGCCTCATCTTGCATCAACAAAAAATAAGAAAAACGTAAACTTCCGTTATGGCGAAGCTGGAATACCCTTCACAAATAAAAAAGTTTCCATACAATAATTTGAGGCACTAATTTATGCTGAATATCCTGGGTAACACTAAATGACATATGACATATACAGCTCGTGAAAAGCCCTATCAGAACTTCACCTCGCACTCAACTCGGATTATGACTTCAGGACTGATGCCTTTTTGCACTTTCTTGATTTTTGGTTTGTCTAAAGTTTGCTGCTTTGTTTGTTAATACCGATACTGTCTTTGGCAGCTTACGGAGTACGATCCTCTGTAATAAGTGCAGGTGGAGAGGACTGGGCGTGAGTCAACTGTGGGCTTGGACTTTTAACAGGGACAATCTTGGAAACATTAAAAACAACTACCTTCTGCGAGTTAGTTTGCGGCTCTGATTACATCCTTAAAAAGGGCAGAGAGCATCATTGGTCTCTATTGTTTTTTAAATGAACCGAATGTTACAGTCAATTGGGTATATTATGGATTAATGTCTTTTTCTTGCCTGAATTAGTGGATGTTGATGGAGGCGAACTTTGGCTTCACAAAGATGATGCTACATGCTTTACAAGCAACAAAACAATGAATCTATTGAAGGAACCTTACATGAGCGATTTATTTTCGTGGGCCTGTGGCATGGCCTCTAAGATCGTACCATTTAATACAGCTGGACAATTTTTTGTGCGGTTGTGTGAAGTCGCTTCTCTGCACAGATAAGTCCTAGATGATAGACGTTTTGAAAGCGAATATTCGCCTTATTGCTGACCTATGGCCCCAGATTGGACCCTCCCCAGCCCGAAATCATTCCTAAAACAAAATGGTAAGATCCAAATATTTCATAGTTTTTACGACATTCCTGTTTTTTGGAGCCCAGAAGTCGAAAACTAGTTCCTTCTTTTGAGATTTGAAATGTAACTGATTTTCGACTTGGTTTTTTTGGTTTTTAAAAATAATAGGAATATCATACAACTATAAAACATTAGGATCTTCAAGAGTAGGTACTGGTAAAAAACAGAAATAGGTAATTATTGGTTCAATAAGGTTAAAAGTAGTCCTCTTGATAACTTAACAACAATAAATTTTATTTCCAACTGGGCAACTTACGCTCTAGATAATATTAACAACAAATGCGGTGACTACTGCCAGTCGTGACATTCACTTTAATGCGTACAAACCAAAAGCACCACAAATGTAACAACAACAAATCACTCGCAGTAAAAAATAATCATCAGTCAAGTGCCAACGAGTAACGAATTCGAAATTTGGAATCTTAGATCTTACTTCTTATCTCATTCGCCTGAAATGTTCGTCAGATAAAAAGCTAAATAATCAAGAACTGTAAAAATGAAGATACTAAAACAGCGTGTTTTCGGTGACAAAACAAGTTAAGGACGTTGGTGTTATCGCGCTCGCTGCTTGATGAATTGAAGGACAAAAAGGCAACGAATCATTTGCGCTTAGTGCATGTAGCTGCTTCAGCGTCGTGTCGTGTAACTCATCGCATTCGTTAAGTTTGAGGTTAGGATGCAGCGCAATGAACCGTTAACCACGTCAAATCATTGCTGACATGCTTGCTAGGGGGCGCGCCACTTTTGCTCACAGTCTGTTGAAGATTTACTACAGAAGTAGTTTTTTTGTAGACAATAGTTGTCGCAGTTACAGCGCTGTTTTGGTGGGTGTGATGTGAATCGTTTTGCTGATTGAAATGCTGCGAAATGACCATAGTAAATGGCGAAAATCAATTTGTGCATGATTTGTATGTGTGTGCGTGTAATAACTTTTCTTGTTCAGCGCATAATGGCGGGCAACGGTCACTCGTAAGTTGTCAAGGATTTGTGTAAATCCTATTATGACAATGTGTTCAACAGATGTCGTTGACTCTGTTGCTGATTTGCTACTGCAATTTATATTTTTCATATAAAATATCATTCGTTGTTGGGTGATAAATCGTTAAAAGGGTAATCTTTCATATTTGAAATGAATTATTTTATTTCAAACATTTTAGTTATTTAGAGTTGGCATATAACTTTACGAGAGCAAAATATGAGGGATTGCGGAAACTTTTTATTTTTTTATAAAGATTTTCTTTAAGCCTTATATACGATACACGTGAATAACTTAGTTGTCCTTTGTACAGGGAGGAATCTAAATCGCCTCTTCTGGCTCTTAGAAATGAAACTACCTCTAACTGGGTGGAGAGTCACGGCCTAAGAGTACCTCATTAATTTCCAGAAATAGGCGAAACGGCTCTTCTTGCTGGCCAGAAAAAAAGCTACATCACCAAAGTCCCTTGAGATTATCCTCGAAATGCGACCAGTAACTATTCAAGTGAATTTTGGTACAATGCTTTCGGCCAGTCGACTTATGATTTTAAATTTTTGGGGCCAGACGCGACGTAATGCCGGAATAATATTATACCTGAACTTGTAAATGAACTAGAGATGTAGAGACAAAATGCGACCCAGAAAAGGAGATCCATGAAGAATAAAACTCAGCGTTTTCATTCCCCACTAGATAATAAAAGACCAATGGTTCTGTGATCGACAGTTCCAACGGTAACTCTACGTATTCATCGACGGATCAAAGGGAAAACCAGGAAAGGGAGCGAGATTCTTCTTTAGTAATGCTAACATCTTTCTTTTAGGCCGAAATTGTTAACGTTACAGAAGTCGTCAAGTGTGCTTCTGTTTAAACCAGATAGTACAGGAAGCATCTAGTCAAAAAACAAGCAACAATTAAGGTCCTTCGCGTCGCCAATACGAAGTCTCACTGCGTAAGTTAATTGGTCATTATATTTAGAAATTGAATGAACTGAAAAGGTAGACGAGGCACAATTTCCTTAGGCTGCCAAAGAGATGTCTGAAGCAATAGAATTCAGAGAAACACCGCAGGTGACAGAAGGCTAGCAAAATAGGGCATACCACAAACTTACTTTAGGGTAGTGTTGATAGAGGATATAGCAGAAAATTGTCTACTTTTGTAAAAAGGAACTTAGTGATATTGCAGGGGTCATCACAAGGCATCTACTCTTAATTACATCTCACTCCCATAAAATTAAAAAAATGGATTCGGCGGAATGAAGAGCATGTGCGGAGGAAAATGATATGTTGGAACAACATCTTTGCAAATGTCCACCCTTCAGCCGGAAGAGTTGGAGTATGTTTGTTGGCTTCTAATGTTCCAATTTAAGAGACATTGTACAATAGGTGTGGAAAAATTAGGGATCTATAAAATTCATTGAATGCTGACCACCTGGAACACAATAGACTTAATCATGGTTTAAGTGAGAGCACCTGCGGTCTGGCGCAAACCAAGCAACCAACCAAGCCTTAAATATGTATGATTACCATTAATAAATGAGTTTTTATAAAAGTTCTTCATATTGGTATTGTCAGAATTTGTCATAATAACTAATTGGTGATAATTCTAAAGTATTTTTTGAAATTTTTGAAAAAAAACTAGAAATATTCCAATAACTTTGTCAAAAAAAATCTATTTGTTATGATACTTTTGCATGCAGTTTGTCAATCAGTGCATTATAATCAATGAACACGTTAAAAATTCATAAAAATAAAAAAATATTATAAAAATATATTCTTGAAAAATGACAGAAATCTGATTCTCCACTTATCTTTAATGCGGCAATTTTGCGCGGTCATTTTGCTATTGAAATTTAGTGCAGTCATTTCACAACTCATCAAACAGAAAGTCACAGTAGCTCTTTGCGACCCAAAATAATAAAAATAACAATTTAAGTTGAGTGAATGATAGTTGAAATTGTGAGGAAGTGAAAATTTGGTGAGATGGAAATTTGACGGTTTTGACACTTGACTTTCAGTATTACAATTTTATATGAGATTATTATTAATTTTAGTTATTAGTAATTTGAGTTGTCTTTGTAAATTGTGTTTTTTATTGCAATTGTGATATATATATATACAAAATGATTGAACAAGATTACTAAAGGAAATATTAGGCTGATTTACATGGGTAATACAAGAATTTAGATTATACATGAGGATGTTATATACGGTATTTAAAGGATCGGATATCGAATCATATATTTACCAAACAACAATTCTGGTTTCGGCGGATATAAAGTAAAACAAAATATTTAGTTTCGCGTATTTAAACTTATTAAGGGGCAAATCCAGTGTGAAAAAAAGGTTTTCCATATTTCGATTGGTTCTACATCTAAAAATAATATAATAAAACAATATTTCATATATCGTGTTCTCCAATAGGGATGAAATGATTTCTAAGTGTCATTTCGGCCTTTTTTAATGTCATGATCTGTCATTTTCCTCGTTTTATTTAGTAATTCGTCAATTCATCATGTCAAAAAAAATGCACAGGAACAACCTTTACACATTTTTAATTAATTAATTATTAAAATAATCCTTTTTTAATTGCAACTTTTCGTACGCTTTTGCAATTTTATGGTCGTAATAATCTTCCACTTGTGCTCGCTATTCGTCGAATTGTTGTAAAATTCGTGCGCACATTTTCTTTACATAATGTTCCAGTGTCAATAAGACAAAAAACCGCTCGAAGTAATGAAAATATTGCTGCCGTTTAGTCAAGTGTTGCTGAAGACCGCAAGTTGTCAATTCCAAGACGAGAATTCAAAACACAGTCTGACAGATCTTGAGGAAGATTTATGCTTGCATCCATAGATAATTGTTCTCACTCAAGAACTGAAGTCATTGGCCCTTCGTAAACGTCGTAAATTTGCTGATTTTGCCATGGTAGAACTTGAAAACGAGAGAGATTTTTCAAGAAATTTCTCATCTCATTATAAGGTTCACTTTCATCTGATCACTGCGGTAAATAAACAAAACTCTCAATTCTGGTTCGAAGCAAATCTACAAACTATTCAGGAACAATCATTACATTCACCGAAAGTTTGGTGTGGTTTTGGTCTGGTAAAATCATCGGTTCGCACTTCTTTCGAAAAGATGCTGGTAATACCATTGCAGTTAATGTAGAGCGGTGTAGATCGATGTAATCTACTTATAAGATTCGATTATCTCAAGAAATTGTGGCATAGAATGGCCACCAAAAAATGATGATTTAACACCACTGGTCTACTTATTGTGGGGTTATTTGATCACATTGACCCTTAGCTATAAACCAGATTCTCTTAAAGCTTTAAAAGCCATTATTGAACGTGATAATATGACATACGACTGGAATTAGTAGAAAAAGCATTCGAAAAGTGGGTTCATGGAACTCGTTCCAGCAAAGCAAGTTGTGGAGACCACTTGGATGATGTTATATTCAGAAGTAAGAGAGTTTGCCCGGAAAGTATAATAGGACTGATTTTCTTTCGATTTTTTCTTTCGATGATTTTCTTACTTCCTAGCTAACGAACGATAGGCTGGTCAGTTGTCTCCGAGCACCTGGAGAGCATCGACACAGAAGGATTTGGATAATCTATAACTTCTATTTATTTTCTCACACAAAAAAAAATATTGCATCAACGAATAGCGCGGCTAGAAACAGCAGTTGACGCTTTCTAGTGAAAAAAATCTTTGGTTTCTTTGCCAGCTGGTGTAATGAACTCTATAAGTACTCAGTAACTTTATACCCTCATTTTGAAGAATATTTTTGTTATTGAAATTACTGTAGTTGACTTCGTTTTAGTTTTTGGCGCAGATTAAAATTGTATAAATCTTTTGTAAACAAAAATTAAAAAAAATCGACTTATCCACTTTTAAACATTTGCATAGCATACTTGCACCTCCATATTATACCAATACATCATGATGCCGTGCTTTATTAAAATCACTTATAGCACATGGTCGTCTACTTACACAACGAACAGCGAACAATAATGTTCATACGCCGTGGTGTACGCACAGAAGCAAGAATATAGCTTTTAATATCCAAGTAGTCTAGTAGCAACATTTGCATTTGTCAGTTTGAAAATTAAATTGCAAAGGCTTTAAAAATAAAATATGAAAAAAGCTTAGCAACACGGCATATATTGGCTCTGCTTCCCTCAAATTAATAAAAACGGTCTGAAAAAATATATTCAAATATTATATATATGTATACTTACTAGAACGGCTCAGAATTTAATGTGTTTACACGAATATGAGTTTGCGGCTATAAAGTAAATTTGTTTGCTTGATGCGGGTCATTAGAACGCACAAACATGGCGCCAGCGCTGAGTGGTGACGGGAAAGGATTTTAGCGCGCGTATAGTTGATGTAACGGCGAGAGCTTGGTGTTGCACATCCATATACGGATTAAGTGGCTTGAGTGTTTGGCCATAAAACGTTTTAAAGTTTTGCTCTTTATTGACTTAACTGAAAGATATCACAGCAGTTCATTGAGCGTCTGTGCGGATTAAGCACAAAAAAAAACAGTTAATTTTATGACGTACTTTCTCATTGTTGTTGTCTTTTTACATGTTCGTAACCGTCTTTTGTGGCGAATGTTGGGGCATAATCAATGGCTAAACTTTATAGAAAATATGCAAGTTGCTGCTGGAGTGAGTGTGTATGTTTGAACGTTTGTTTACTTTTGGTGTCTGAGCTGTGCTTAATGTCTGCTCCTAGGCAACTGGCTGCTGGCTGCCGACTGCTGTTCATCTTGTCCTTCAACTTGTCGTAATGTGCTGTAGGCGTGCACATACAATTGTGTTGGCTTATATTATAAATATGTGTGTGCGCAATTATTCTCTGTCTGTAGTTTGGAATTAAGTGCAGTCTAGTTACTTCTCGGACTGAACTGTTCTTCCTTTCTTCTATAGTTGCTATCAACACTTTGCGTTGAGTTTGAATGAAGGTAATTTTCACGGCATTGTCGCAAGCAGATTATATTTTGAAAATAAGGAATTTGCTGGCTGAATGAATTTTTGTCCTTCTTTAGATCTTTACTCAGGCATGCCTGACTTCTATACTTATAAATTATTTGTGGGAGACTATTTTGTTCCAATTTTAACTTAAGATATTATTAGGATAACTTAATATTATTATCACATTATCTCAGAAGCTTTTAGAAGCCCCAATCGCTTTAAGGAAATGTCAAATAAGGACAAAATATATCTACCATCTCAAATGGCATAGAAAAATACAAGGAGTACTTGTACATATGACTACTATAAACAACCCTAACATAAGCCTTTAGAAGAGAAGGTTGAAGCCGATTCGAATTTAAAATAAATACTAAAATACGAGTAAGACCCTACAATTTATATTATTAGGCATCTGAGAATTTATGCCTAACTCCTAATTCTACTCGCAGTTCTTTCTATATTTGAACTTTTTTTTGGAAATTCAATCTGGAAAACATGTCGAGGAAGACATTCACCAATATGCACAAGAAATAATCTGACCGAGACTGATCCATATAAAAGTCACAGGAGGCCTAAACTGGCGAATATGGTGGCCGAGAGACCACCGAAAAATCCTTCACAATCATGTTAGAATGTGGCGGCGCATTATCGCAATGTCAAAAATGGTCGAGAAGTATTTTTTATAGATAATTTAACCTGGAACGAGTTCATGATGGACCGCAAATCGGAAAAGGAAAAACTGATGATCACTAGCATAATTTTTGACCGACTTTCACGTGGAATTTCGAACTTTTGCGCCATTTGCTAGATTGTTCCACAGTTTTGACCTCATTTTTATAAACCCACGTTTCGTAAGCAGTAATATTTAATGAATGCACTGCCCTCAGCTACGTTGTCAAGCATCTCTTTTGAGACCTCTACTCGACGAATTTTAGCAAAACATTCAAGTATTTTGGTACCATTAACCATAATGTTTTGAGTCGATCCATAAGAGATATTTAGGTTCTCTGCTGCTCTCTGACGCCGGCACAAAAAGTCGTTGTTCAGTTTTTTTATTGCTAGAAAAGCTTACTAATATATGTACATATGGAGATCAAACTTTACAAGAACATAAAATATATTATATCAATCTTATCAAATTGGTTTGGACCATAGTTTAAACAAAAAAATCTTCTCCACTTCAGGCTGCGGTTATGCTTATCTATTGCTAGAATTTAGTTCGAATGCGCTTGGATTTAAAATTGAATGTTCTACTGTCTGTGTATTCTTTTCTGGCACAAATTACCGACTATTTTATTTTTTCGGTTATAACATCGACTTCTAACTATTTTGAATAAAGTTTATCAAGGCATCCTTATAAAGAAATGGGATATATATTTTGTTTTTTTCAGGGCTAAGGTTCCTTAATCAAATAGTTGTCTCCTAAAAAATCATCTAAATTAATGCATTATTTCTAACCAGTTTCCCGTATTTTTTTACTATAGGGTTATTGTGTCATTAACTTTATGTTCGTGTAATTGTGTGGGTTGTTGTCGGCGCACTGAAAATGTGTTGCACATTACGTGCAGTGATTGCCAAATGGCTCAAAGTTCGCCCATATGCAATGTTTACATACGTGTGTGTGCGCGTGCAACGACTAATATATGCAACCGTTAGTTACAAAACTTTTTCAAAGTCATGTCAGCAGGCTGCCAAAGTGTTGCAGATCGCAGCACATTTTTCAGCTGCTCGACGTTTTTGTTTGTGGCGGTAATGTTGTTGACAATATTTTCTTCTTAAATTGACGTTCGGTAATTTTCATATATTTTTTTTTCAATAGACTTTCATAAGTTAGCAATTAAGTGAGAATTTAGGGCCAAAGTTTGACAGATTTTTGCATAAATTTCTAAAAATACATAAATTTTACGTGTTTCTAGCCAATATACTTATATTATTATTAAAGCAAGATGCGACAAATTTTATTTATTAATTTCGAAAATAATAGAATTTTACTATATACAAAGCATACCACATTATCTGAATTAATTCATTGGGAAGTTACTCATACGCCGTGGAATTTGGTGAAGAAGAAGACCGCCTAGCTGTCAGTTAATCTTCTTTGTTAGTAATAAAGTAATCAATCTATAGAAATCTATAATCTTAATTTAGACATGTGACTTGTAAAGATAAAGATAATATAATTACGGGAATTTTGATTGCTCAGTTTATACGGCAGTTATATACTGCAATGTTCTAATTTGAACATTTTCGGATTTGGACATTATAATTTTCAATTACAAATCTGATATATAAATAAACATTGATCAATATTTTCGGTCAGCAGTAAATTTAAATCGTTTTTATTGGATTAGGACAAATTTTGGTCATAAAGTGGCATACTTTAGAGGAATTATTAGTACAAAGTTTTATCTCGTTATATTAATTGCTACCTGATTTGTATACTGGAGAAATTAAAGAATCAGATTAAATTTAAAATTGTGTAACATATGAAGTGGGCGTGGTCGCAGCTTTTTTGCAAATTTTCACATTGTAATTTAAAAATGTCAGAGGAGTACGAGATACGTGTTTTCATTTTGAAAAGGGCGGTGTCACGCCCACTTTTTCAAAATTTGTAACCCACAGGTGGCCCCCCTTGTGCAAAATTACAGTTCTTAGTTGTTTAGTGACGTTTTTAAACTTTTAACAAGTTTATGGCGATGATTGCCTATCCCGTAACAGAGAGCACGAGTGGTTTCAACGTTTTTAAAGTGGCCGTGGGGACATACTATAAATGACGATCAACATGTGGGCCAATCAAGATCCGTGATCATCGGAAATTCTATCGAAAAAGGGCGTGAATCCATCTAAAATCACTCGAAATCATCATTGAAATTCATGGAAATGGAATTGAACATCTCTAAAACATCGATTTATCGCAGTTTGACCGAACATTTGGGCTTACGAAAGGTGTGTGCACGGTTTGTTCTGCATAAATTGACTGACGAGCAAACATTGCTCAGAATCCAACATTCGAAGTGACCGATTATTTGACCAAAAATCACATATTAACCATTAACCACTTCCCGTCCCCGCACCCTGCGACTTCTTCCTTTTCGGAAAAATACATTTGCCCATGAACGGAAGGCGTTATGCAGACGTAGAGTCCATTCAAAAGGCTTGCACTAGCATACTGGCGGCCATACCGGCCGACGAGCTAAAACATTCGTTCGACATGCTTTTGGACCGTGCAAAAAGCTGTATTGGAGCAGAAAGAAACTATTTGAATAAAGTAAATTGATTTTGCCGAAAAAACCATTTGTTCTTTTTTTTTAAGTCCTGCTTACTTTGGAACACACCCTGTATAACACCATATACAACTTGATTATTTGTATGTGACACAAATAACCGTTAGGTGAATAAAAGTATGTACTGTACTCTGTAGCAATATGTTGCGAGAGTATAAAAATTTAGAGAATTTATTGTAGGTGTTGCAAGAGAATGTAAATATTTCTGATTATTTTTAACTTTCAGTGCATATAATTTCATTGAGGCTGTCGATTTCATTCAATATACTCTATATCAGTTTAAATTGCTTTCAGTTCTCAGCGATAATAAAGATTTTTATTAAAGTAGTTGAAATATATTTCTTTTCAGTAATGATAGGTGGCAGAGTCCTCAAGTAAGTTGGAAGTAAATAGACGTGGATCAATAAAATTCAGAAGGTCCCAGAACGTCAGACAAAAATACAAATATCTATAAATGACAGGCTGAGCGGGCAGAGGTTCAAACAGAAAATTATACAAAATACGGACTAAAGAAATAGAATGATTGTTTAATGATTAATAACCAGTTGACGATGGAAAAAAAAAATTATTTCATAATAAAGAAGTGATTAAATTACAGCTAGCAAAATAACAAAATAAATAAATGTCCTGGATACTTAGGCAAATTTTGAGGCTTAATGAACTCATTCATGAAAATATTGAAGGTGCTCATGGTTTTAAGACAATTATCTAACATTTTTATAAATATTGGCTTGTTAGTAAAAAAAAAATTAATTTTTTAGTCATGATTAGGATTCTGCTGCACCGTTGTCTGGCGAACAGGCTCTCATACTCCAACCACTAAGTGCCAAATTATAAAGACATTGCGGAAAATATGCCGGAAAACTTGAACTACCTCTAGGAGAAAATTTTAGCAACAAGTATCAAGTAGTTATCGATCTATACGGGGTTACGAAAAAATCATCAGAGCCCTTTTTCCTACAAAATCCAAGGAATAAGATATTTTTTTAAGTAGTTGGGAGCAAGATATAAATTTTTCTATCTGATAATAAGAAAAAATAGAAAACTGTATGTAGGAGTACCTTTCCGTTACAATTAAAAACTCATATTTGGAGAGGCTTTCTTAGAGGTGTATAGGAACCTATTTTTCCGAGTACCAATCGAAAAAAAAAATTTTTTTTGAATCACCCTAGCTCACATATTGAGTACTTCTGGTCTTGAACAATTTTGATTCGATTTACGCAATTTTTAGTTACGAGCCTGCAGACCAATCGTATTTGTGGGAGAAGATTCTAATACCATCAAACAAAGCATACAAAAAGATATGTCTATAAAACAAAATTGTTCGCATTTGAACTTTCCTGTTCGCTATAGTATATAAATTATTCTATCTAGCTGCGCAATAGGTAGCACTTTATGAGAAGAGGGTCTGCTTCAGTATGTGAGCAAAATTAGGTTCATATTTATATTTATACTCCTTTTGGATCACAAAGAAATACGTGGACACAAAAGCAGCTTTTGTATAGAGAAGATTATTCATCATTTTGCTGATTTGGTACTTTTACTTGGGGTAAAGGCAAAAAGCATTAAATTTTCCTGAAGCAATGGTATGAGTAAACGCCAATACAAAGCCAGTGAGAAGCTAAAAATAGCATAAAGGATTACGGTGCTAAATGTGATCCATCTTTCTTAACCCTTTTTAGCTTTTCTATTGATAAACTAAATAAGTAAGTCATAAAAGTCGGGGTACTGCTTTGCTGTTTACTGCAATAAATTGGCTATTTAAAACAGCTAGCTGTTGTTGTTGCTAATGATGAAGTTAGCAAGACGCCACCACATATAGCTGGCTACAACTTAATGGACTCCTTGCTTGCTTGCTTTCAGCTGCTTTAAGCAGCTACCGCGTTGCTAAGTTGCTTAAGTGTGCAATTTCCGAGTGCAGTTTGTTTGTTGGGGAAATTAATGTGTTAATTATGTGCACAATTACGCTGGAGCATGCTTATATAAACACAAATATATGCGCATATTATATATACATACATATATTATATATAAATGTAGAAATATATATACTTGCATGTAAAGCACTTTGCACTTTTAGTTGCTGTCTGAAGTCCAACGCGAGTTGCTGCCCGCTGAAAAGTATGCAACGCGCGGCGAAACTTGCAGACAAGACGCAAATAAAGTTTTATGAATTGCGCTGAAGTTTCTAGATAATTTCATGCACTTTTACATGAATATAAATATGTATGCAAATACTTTGAGTTTGAAGGTTGCCAGAGTTCGCACAAAGTTTCCCCGTGGCATGCCGCTTACACAGAGATAAATATAATTTTTTCTAAGTGGCCGCTGGACAACGCGCTGCTCTAAGTATTATATATTTAATGCCCTCTGGCACATGGCATAATGGTTGTTGTTGTTAACAAGGAGAATTCTTAAATATAAAAAAGTAGGGTGCGTGCAACAACTGTACTGTACTTGCCACACATTAAACACCTCATAAAAGTCAGTCACTCTGACAGTTTGTAGCAGCCAAAGCGTATGAGAGATTATTGACATTTATTTGAAGCAATTTTCATGCATTTTTTGGTCACGAGTTCCATGTGCAGCAGTTACTTGCAAGTATACATACATATATAAATGTGTATGCGGATGCACAAATCTGTATGCAGTCGGGGCAGTTATTTCATGACAATCTCAGCATATGACTGCAAGTTCTCTGAATGCGCACTTCGTGCAACTTGAGCACATCTAAGCACTGCTGATTGACCATCTGTCGGCTGTCGCTCGAATTTGCATCTTTGTTAGTCGAATTAAAAGCATTTGAAGGGTTAAGTTCGATTGAAATGAAATGCCACAGAGTGCAAACCAAAGTGAAGTGAGTTGACCGTGCTGTAACATAAAGAAAGGTTATCGGCACAATGTCAAAGCACAGGTAAGGTTGAATTTTTTTTTTATCGATTTTTGCCATTTTTACACTCTGCATCAAAGTGCGATTTTTTTTGGTGCCCGAACGAAGGAAAATAATATTTCGTACTAAAAATTTTTAGAAAATTTAGTTGCGTTATTGGCGGCGATTAAAATTCATTTTTCTGCAAAGCACTGGATTTGTCTTACAGATTTTATTTTTTTCAGCCTTCAAAGACGGTCGAGAGATCGTTGAAGACATGCCTCGTTCTGGACGACCTTCGACCTTTTCAACTGACGAAAATATTAAAAAACTCAGGAGTATGCCAAAGAGATGCCAAGAGAGCTCGACATCTTTCCCGAGTCTGTTCGTTTTGGTGTATATTTTGGGTATGAGACGCGTTCTTGCTCGACGGGTTCCGATAAAGCAGAATTTTTTTTCAAAAAGAGTATTGCAAACAGATCTCTTTGGACAGCTTGATCGTGTGAATTCCAATCCCACACTCATGGAGAGCATTATAACTGCCGATGAGACATGAGTTTATAAGTTTGACATGCAAAAACAAATCAACTATCATCGGTATGGAATTCGTTTTCAGTCGATCGAAGAGATAAAAAATGCTGAAGGGGCTGAAGGCCAGCACAAAAATGAAATGTGTTTCAAGGACTACAAAAATTGTTGGCATCTGGTGGGGATTACTTTAAAGGCGACAAAATAAATATTGATGAATAATTAAATATTTTACGTTTTATTTACGATTTCCTGGTACTTTTTAGTTACTTAGTATTCGAGATGATAACAAGCTAAGAGATTTTATACAAAAAGGTTCAAAAACCCGATTCTGTCCGATAAAATTTGTTGTTTATAGTACATACATACCCTGACATTATATACTCAAGGTTTTGCTAAAATAACTTTTTAATATTCAAAAGCTGATGATCAGTTTGGAGAATATGGCAGAATGGATGTGGGTGGTATTGATTGCCTTAATAAATTTGTCGTAAGCTCAAAACGATTCGATCTATGAGGCGATGCACTTGAAGGAGTTTTCGGGTACCATAAAGGACAAATATTCGTCCAAGTGAGAGCCTGCGACCTAACCTAAAGGCATTGCAAAAAACATTAGTTGAAAGAATTCATAATAATGAAATTAGGAAAGTTGCTTTTTATATTTTGGGATCCGCGAACAAAAAAAAATTAATCATGGAAAATCGCTTTATTGTTTTTCACAACGCAGCTTTAGTTGTACCATCAATAGTCCTGATCCTTAATGGAGACTTATCGTCTAAAATTGAATTAAGTTCATCTATGCATTTTTGATGAGTTATTCCCTTTCGAAAGTTGGAAAAAAATAATCGCGCGAAAATGTCTGAGATTATTTCTATTTTCGAGAAGAAGTAAGCAACACAAAAAGTACTCATATGTCGAGACGTCCTGGGTACGCTTACCTTCAAAAATGTCAAAATTTACGGTAAAATTGTGTGTTTACCGAGTGCAAGACTAATGTTGCCAAATCCCGAAATATAAATAGCAACTTACGTATGAAAAATATTTTGATACAAGTTAAACGAGTGAAATGCTGAGCATTTCTAATTGCAGATAGAAGTTGTCTTTGCTAATATATGTATTTTGGTAGCATTTAAAGGATTTTTTCTTAATTTAAACGCGTCTTTCGGAGAGAAGTGTCCACTTCAACTATTTTTATTGATTTCATGTGCTGATGATTTGACGCGATTTGCAGCAACAACTTGTTGTGTGTTACCCATTGCCAATCACTCATTTTCATTGTGAACATCATATTTCCCAATTTTGTTTTTCGATTAGTCATTTAGTTAAGACTCTACCCAAGTCATATTGTCTTATTAAACTTTGATTACCGACTTACTACTGAGGACTTCCTATTGGAATATACAGACTGTGCCACTGAAAATCACAGCAATTGGTGGAAGCAGTTCATTTGACTCTCACTTTAATCAGTCAGTAAGGAAAGCACAAAAATAAAGGGGGTTTCAAATGGAACACACTGAATATATATTTTTTTGGAATCCTTCAAGTTTTCTTGATAAATTCAATAACTTCATAACAATTGCGGATGATTTCATAAAGTTATAAAAAAGGGATTTGTAATTTGTTAGAAATCTTTGAGACCATTACTGGGAACCTACATGGTTTATTGTTAATTCGACAAGGCCTGAAGGATTATTATAACATTCTTAGAAAGAAAAAAATTGTTATATTGAAGAAAAGTTGTATAAAACTTATAGTTTCGTAACTTTGGGAATTGCAAAATTTTGAGTCGATTTTGGGAATAAGGTTCTTAAAAACTATATTAGTCCTGGAACTAAATTAATGGACAACGAAACAATTTCATCTAATTTATGATTTCGAGGAACAGATGAAACAATAACTTAGAAGTGAACTTCTCAGGCCACATTGAAAATCTAACATCTACTCGGATTGGAAGACCCTGTATAGACTTCCCTATCACAGTTGCAATTATCCTAGTAAAATTTACGTACAGATTGGCTATGAATATTAAGTAGTTTGGTAGGGTACAAGTACATTTAGCTTACGATGGACATCCGTTTCACAAAGTCAAATACGGACTCTACACCTTTGTTTAGCAAAGCGGTTTTTAGTTGCATACATGGATTCGCTACAGTTTATATTGATCAATGATTGTATGTGGATCGATTGTATTTTTTACCTGTGAAACTC
The DNA here is from genome assembly GCA_027475135.1 of Bactrocera correcta. NCBI lineage: Eukaryota > Metazoa > Arthropoda > Insecta > Diptera > Tephritidae > Bactrocera > Bactrocera correcta. The sequence goes on from CM050325.1 coordinate 159,222,007, forward strand.
TTAAATAATCATGATTTTCTGTTTGTATTACTATGTACTCACTTCGAGTTTCGCATTTAATACAATAACACAAATAAGGATAAGTGAACGGAAGGTAGTAAAAATGAACGAGAAAACAAAGCTGCAAAGCTGATTCGGAAGTAAGAGATTTTCTTCTCAAGTCGAAGTCTGTTATGTTATTATAATATTAATATATCCGATTCCCTTAAAGGAGAGCTTTAATAGATGGCTTATGGGAATAAACACGAACTGTTTATATGGACTACAAGATGATGAATTTAATACAAATTGATTCTACCGACAAAGTAATGACAAAAATTTAATAATTAAGAAATGTGGAGAACAAACTTTTGTCTGAATTTTTTGAGTTACTTTAATAAAGATGATAGTTATGCTAATAATTCTTAGAATAAAATTCAACCAACAACCAAGCGATAGTTAAAATTATGGACGGTTGGACATTTATACAAGGATTAGATCATAGTTGTTGCTTGCTTTGACTTGACATTGATGCACTTTATAGTTGGAGTAGTCTAAACGTATGTCTGTATTTATTGTAAAAGCTTATACATTTTGAATTAGAATTTATCATTTGAAAACGAGTTATGAATTTTTACGCAACCCAAATTGGAGAATGGAGTCATGGTTGGAAATTCACTGAAATGAGGAAAGTTCTTTGAGTGCCATTCACTTGGGATTAGCCAAAAACAATCCTTTTACATATAGCTCAAGCAGCTCACGATTTCCAAGCTTAGACCAAGTATCCTCTGGGTAGCCGAAAAACATTCCTTTGAAGGCGAACTAAAGTAAGAAGGCGAATCCCTTGGGTTGTGCGCTAGAATTGGGACCCTCCACGTAAAAAAACGCAACAAATGAAAGGCTCAAAACAGCCTCGGATGAGATACCCCCCTTTTGATGACAACACCTGCAAACGTGTTAAGAATTACCATTTAAGGGCATGCACATGGGAGGATCCCGCTGCTCAGCTGGTTGGTGTCCTTGTTAGGGTGAAGGCTGACATCACCGCCGTTCAAGCAGTGCGATGGACGAGACAAATATTCACCCATGTGAATTGCCCACAATCTGCAACATTCTTCAACATGTCGCTGATTTGTGCCCATGTTTTGGCACAAAAGTCGGTGAATTCAGACTCCATGAGGAGACATCCCCAAATGGGTAGAGGTTGATTGACTTTGCCTTTCAAAGGGATGTTTTTCGATAGGTATTAGCTAGCAGAAATGACTCGCCTGTCGACTGCCACCAAACCATATAATTTTTGGTTTGGAAAGCTGCGAGTTTAAAGCTCAGACATAACAGTAACCGTAAATTTTTAAGCGATTGGACTTCAATGTAAATTATACACAAACGCAATTAAAATACTGCAACTTAGCTTTAAACTGAGGCTTTTAAATAAATAACAGCTTTACGCTCCTCATTTGACTAGGCACCTCAGTTTATCTAATGAAGCTTCAAAAGGGTACATTTAAAATAATTCCACCGGAAAGATATTAACAGTTCGTAATACCGTTCATTATCGCCATAATATTTTAATTTCCTGTTTTATATTGTGCACGTCCACCCTCGCGTAATTTAGCCCCAATTTGTCTAATGCTTTTACGTAAAGCAAAATACAAATTTTATTGCACTCTTTCTAGTTCACTAAACTTTATAGCATTCTATAACGCGGGAGACCCAGGCGCCTTTACAGTCGAAAGTCCAATTATGAAATTACTCATCCGCCCAGTGGGACCCAACACTGCTGCATTAACAACAAATTAATTTATGTTTGTATGTGTTTGGAGAGTTTGTTTATGCACTAACACGCGTACATTTAAACTCTAATTAGTGCAAAAAGCACCGGCATCTAATTTCTTGACATTCCATGAAAAGTACGAAATGGAGTAAAGATAAAACGATGAAAATAAATTCGAAACTTTCAGCTGTCATTTTTTGTTTGTAACAAAGTTGTTCTTTTTGTTCTTTGTTCATTGCTCGTTTACTGCTGAGTTGACATTTTCGTTTCTAATTATTCTTTACCATACTTTTTTGGCATTGTCACGCTTTCCGTTGTCATGAGACGGGTTTCTTGTGTGCGAGTCTTTAACTTCGTCTTTTTATATTGCGTTGGTGGACTACGTGTATTAGGGCGACACGTGACTTTAGAGGCCATGAAAATAATGGACGGAATTTGAACAAGTTAATGCTTTGATAGCACAATTAACTGCAAGGGGTGCAACTATTTGTTGAAGAAAGTTACCTTGAGTGCATATATTAACTTTGGGTATTTTTGGGTAGAAAGCTGTTTAATTGGAGAATACTCGTATGAAGTGGTAGAAACATTTAGGGTAAGGGAAATCTACTACTCAGTTGATATATATAAGCATACAGAATGTAACAAAGCCATAACGACAGCGGGTCTGGGGTTGAATGCAGAAAAACATACATATATATTTCTTTTCACGAGGAAGTTCAAAATCTATCCATGGAGGCTCTCTTCGATAAATGGGACAGGACCATCTCTCACAGACCGCATCAAACACCAGGGAGTGGTCTTGGACGGCCAACTGCTCTGGAAGAATAATGTGAATGAAAGTGTAAGAAGGGTCAGCAGTGTCTTATATGCGTGTAGGCAGATGCTCCGCACCACCTACTTGGGGGCTTTTTGCGTCGCTCATGCATTGGTGCTACGCAGATATTGAAAGTCCAATTCTGTTCTACCTACCGAAAGCTAATGTAAGGCGTTCAGAGGCGCGCTGCAATGTGCATCTGAGATGAAAGTTGCGCAGCAAAATCAGAGGGGAGAAGAGTAGAATTTAAGTATAAAATCTTCAAGCACAGTTAGGTGGGTAATGGCGGTTTGACAAGCAGCGACTACATGATCCAACTTTTCAATTGCGAACGAATGTTCAGCGTAAAAATACAAGTAGAAAAAGATGGTTGACTTAAAGGCATGTTAGCTACGCGCAACACATTAATCATTTATATGGACGGCTTTAAACTGCAGGGCGGACGATATGCTATCCAGAGTTCGGCACAAGGTAGCCTTTTAAATGAGTTGTCGAAGCACTACAGTATATTTCAAGCAAAGGTCTTTGCCTTTGGAAAAGCCGCAGAGCTAGCCTCCAATGTATAAGCAGACAACTCCAGAGTCAACATCTACGTGGACAGCCAAGCAGTAATCAGACATTACTGGAATACTCATTGGTCACAATATGGCAGCTGCACATGTCTGCAAGATGTGGTTGATAGATCGAAAAGACTGCAGGTAATGTCAAGAGCAACCTAGCATGGAATAAGTGGAGCAAAACTTATGTACATGTCACACTTAAAGCGTTTGGGTGTCGCACGGTATGAGGAACTGGGAAAGATATCGCTCGCGAGACTAAGGATTTTGTTAAAATTCGCGCAAAGCACAAGCATCCTAAATGATGATCGTGCACATTCCGTGTTTGACATGCAAACTTGCCAACAATCATTGGAATGGAGGGAAAAAAACGAGCCGAGACCAAAAAACCACGTCAAATCCTCTCGAAAAGCAAGGTCATGTCCATGGATTTTTTTGATATTTGTGGTTTGATGCATCAGGAATTTGTTCCAGAAAGACAGACGGTCAATAAAGAGTTCTATTTCGTACTGAGGCATTTGAGTGAGAATATCTGTCGGAAACGGACGGAATTGTGGAAGAAGATTCATAGATTTTACACTATACTAATACTCCACCGCATCGAGCAACGACTATGACCGAATTTAAAGCCAAAAACGCAATGAATATAATTGATCATTCACCAGATTGGCTCTGTGTGATTTTTTCTTGTTCTCCAAACCGAAATTGCCGCTCCGTGGAACACATTTTCAATCGATCGAAGATATGATACAAAATTCGCTGATGGAGCTGCAGGCCATCCCAAGAAATGCTTATGAAAATTATTTCGAAAACTGCAAGTATCTTTTGTATAAGTGTTATATATCTGGTAGGGATTACTTTACAGGTGAAAAAATAAATTTTGGGGAATAATTAAATATTTTTCGTTTTATTTACAATGACAGGATACTCCTTTTCAGAATTTATACATATGTATATATTTTCTGTGAGTTGCTAGATAGAACACAGAACATCAGATTGTGATACGACTGACAAATTGTAGAACTCGCTAACTTTGGTCAGACTCAAAAAGTTTCGTGCTAAAAATTCACTATATAAGGAAGTCAAGATGGTAACAAACGTCTTTTTTGAAGGCTCTAATGGTCAACGACAGAGTAAATGCATTTTTCTAGACGGATATTAAGTATATTGAGAGGTGAAAAAAGCAAAAAATATTTTTTCATTTTTAGGTCAAATAATTTTGCGCTCATGAAAACATCAATGGATCTTTCCCTCGAAATACCCTACCCAAGTGCTTTGGAGGAGCTTTCGGAACGTATTCGTGAAACTCGAACAGTAAGTATTTTACGCGTAACCCTAATGTGTTTTCTTTCTGTCTGTTTCTTTCTTGTGCCACATGTTGCCAAATTCGAAGCGCCTACGTGGACTTCTTCACTTTGTTTTATAAATGAAAACCTGAAATATTTATTATGTTTGTTATTCTTGCTCAAATAAAAAAGAGAACGAAAACATAAGGCAGCAAAGTATAAGAGCATCGATATTTGGCAAAGAGAGGTTAGTAAATTACATAAATTAAGTGACTATGTGTGTACTCATGGCGACTAATTGTGCTAATAAATTAAGTTGCTAATTGTGCTATAAATTTTATTTATAATTTTGAACTTGAGGAGAAACCAAAATTTAAAAAAAAAATTATATAAAATTTGTACTTTCTAAACAAATAGCAAATGATCTTAGTAACATCATCAAGTGCGTTGAAAAACAATAACTCTTATAGCCGCACAGTGCCAGAAATTTAATGCAATAAAGTTGTAGTTAAATATAAAGTCTTCTAAATTCCATTTCCTCTATTGCCATCAATCTTGCGCACAAGTATCACCAGTAAGCTCATTTTCATGTAAACCAATTTTTTGAAAGTTCCACGAGCGCGCAGCGAAAGTGTTGCAATGAAAGCGAAAACGCACCTGCAACATGTCAACAAGGACACAAGTACAAGTAACTAAATATTTCACACTCACACCACGGAATGCAATCAAAAACTTATCAACAGCGCGACAACGCTCGTTTGTCAATTCACGTCGCCGCCAACAGCGCGCGCGTGTGTGTGTGTGTGTCTCAACCAACCAGCTTACAAGCCAGCACAACGCAACCACAGGCGGCAGCTGTGTCGTTGTTGTCCATCGCCGCAGTTCTTCGTCTGCATCGACTACTCATCGAGTGGTGGTGAGAGTGGCAAACTTTCCTATTCACAACTTAAATCACACGCAATTTGGGTCAACCGCTGGCTACAATGCAGTCTTTCGCTATTGCCTTCCCTCTGCTTCAGCTTCTCATATTCCTTTACTATTTCTATTTTTGGCTTCACTTGACTAGTGTTTGGAATGCTTGGCAAACACGAACCGGTTTCGCTCATTTCCGCCACTTGGAGTGCCAACTGCTCCACCTCGGACCGTATTAGTGGCGGTGCGGCGGTGCGCGCTGTCAGCCGGAAATTCAGTTCAATCTGGAAGAGTGCAGTATTCGCGGAAGCGTGGCGTTTGGAGGTCTTTAAAGTATATTTGCCATTATAACTATTAAATTTTTCTTCTATATTCTTCTTTTGATATTATGCATGAATATGGGTGTATGTGTATGTAGTGCCCAAAATACGTGTTCATAGAGATATTAAATAGATGTTTAAATTCAATTGTGCGATATTATAACGGGTATTTTTAGTCAGCTACGCTGTAAAGAAGGACTATCAACAATGACCATTAGATAGCGTCATTAAGTTGGTGGTTAACCAGTGTGTTAGTTACTCTTGAAAAGGAACTATGTTGAATAAAAAACGCATTTTGCCAAATAGCATAATACGCCGGAACTTTTAAATTGCCTTGTCATAAAGAAGGGGGACCTACATGGGCAGCATCATAAAAACGAATACAAGACTTCTTCTAAGAGAGTATTTAAGACGGGGGATAGATAAGCAAATAGGTTCGTATAGTTCTTTGGAACTTGTGGATATACACTCGCGGCAATGCAACCCTTACCACTATACATTCTTAAATTTTTTTTTGAACTTTTTTGTTCGTTCGAGATTTTATTAAATTTTGTTTCTTTTTATGTTTGTAGTGAGCATAAGTAAACTAAATTATAAGTAATAAATTATACATTGAGTGGTAAGGTTTGGGTGGCCATGAGTGTACCTATGGTGTCGTTTGATTGTTATAGTACGCGTCCCCTTCCTTTATATACTCTTACAACCAGTTGCTACAGAGTACTATAGCTTTGTTCACCTAACGGTTGACCGTGTCACCTAAAACTAAACGAGATATATATAGGGTTATATATATATATATATATATATATAAATCATCAGTATGACGTGAAAAGTTGAAATTCGGTTGAGTGTCTGTATGCGCGTCCGTTCGTCCATGCAAGCTTAAGTAAAAATTGAGATATCTTGATGAAACTTAGTATGTGGATTCCTTAGTACAAAAAAAAAATCGAGCTCGTAGTAGGGCGTAATCGGACCACTGCCACGCCCACAAATTGCCATTAACCGAAAACATGGCAGTAGCCAGGGGCACCGGTGGCAAATAAATTTTGAACAAGTGTAAAAGTAAAATTTCACTTTTCCTAACACTATATGGTATGAGACAATGCGGCTGTTGGCTTTGGAGATATATGACTGCAACGACATCTATTGACGAAATACGAAACTACTTTTTCGACTACCATAGAAATAAGGCCCCTATCTAGATTTGTGGTATATTCAAGGAGGTTTTTCGATATCAACCAAGGGGGTTTTTTCATTTGACTTTCACAAAGGGAATCTATATGTGATCCCTGCCATCTTGAGAGAGGGGAACATTAAACTAGTTTTTCTACGTTGTAAACAGTCCACAATTAAAAAACTGAAAATATATATTTGCCCTTGAAATTCATTTCTATAGCCACAATAGTATGTGGATTTTTAGGTTATTTATTTTGCTATATTACAAACAGGAACGCAATGACTTTCATTATGACTTAATTATATGAAAAGTATATGGATAATTTTGGTAAACAACATTTTGATGATTTATTATATTTATATGGCAATACTAAAATATGCCCAACATTATTTTTATATGAGAGAAAAATGAATGCCTCATAGAAATATATGCAAATCTATAGGAAATCTGCGTTTATGGCTAGGCGCATTCACATTTCAATACTCATACATTATATTTTTACAAACATACATACTTACATATACCTAACGATGTGTATGTGTGTGCATAAAATTCCATAAAAGCGAATACTTTATATTAGGCATTTACGCCGATTTACGCTCACTCACGCTCGCGCCAATCTCGCCCCGTTTGTGGGCTGGATATTTACGCCGAAACGAATTTATTTGCTGTGAACGTAAATCGGTCGTAGAGTTTCATAAATTACAAAAATAATAAAGAAACCGAAAAATAAATCGAAATATTATGACAGAACAACAACAACAAAGCAAACACCGCTGAAAGCTATTTTGGGACAAAATACCAATACGAAACTGACTGCAAACAGAAAATGGCGAATGCTGCCGCATGCTCGTGAGTGAGTGTGAGAATATTTATTTGTAGCTAAACGACTACCTTAACGGCATATTTTCTCAAATTACGACGCTGCGTTGGCGGAACGAATGAGCAGAGCGAGTGCAGCAGCAGCGTCAATGACAATAAACAAACGATTTTGTGTATGTGTGTGTGAAGGCAGCGGGTCCATGCAGTCCACGGTTATTTTCCGCACCAAAACTCGCCGTGGCCGCCATGTAAATATACCACCATTTTGCCAAAGTTTCATTTGCAACTTCATTCACAACAAAATCGAGTCATTCGTGCGTGAACAAACACACACACATATACACAAATATGTATTTTCAAAGCGTATAGCTTTATATTGTTTGTTGTTGTCATGGCTTACCGCCTACACAATCAAAGTAAATTATGTACATTGGCCTTTTTATGGCCTCTATTATGCGTGTCGTCCGGCCGCGGCAACATCATGCGCAGCACAGACAACAACAATCGCCACCAAAGCCAAGTCAAGCATACATCCCCAGCGACTGAAGCCAGCTAAGCAGTTTAGTTGCTCTGTCTTTTGGAAAATTATATTCAAAATCAAATGTTGCCTACTAAAATGTGTTGTTGTTTGTCTTTTTTTTCTCTGATGACAACAGCAGTGACAACATTAACGGCGAACAGCGTTACGATGTTGTTTTGGACTTCATTACAAAGCTGATCCTTGGAGCCATGCATTAATGGGCCACTCGCTCTGCTGCTTCACTGACTCGCCGTTTTTTGGGGAAGGGGCTGACTTTCCGTCTGTGCAGCTAAATGATTTTGGTGAATGGCCGGATGATGCGTTCATGCAATAATATTTACTGGTAGTAATGTATAGATTTCATCGTGATTACTTGACGATTTTTTTACTAAAATGATAATTTTAGCTTTGATTTCATTTTGTTACAGTTCGCCTTATTTTGTTCTTCACTGCATATTCGAAATTTTGTAGTTGGCAGTGATTGCTTTATGAGTATAACATATAGAGCTTTATGTTATATAAAGTTTTAGAAGTCTGTTTTGATCTGCTCTAAAATCTTATCTACTCAATAGATGTAAGTTTCAGACAAATGGGAACGAGAGCGGAGCATTATCTACTAACAAAAGAAAAACCAAAACTATTAATGCGATTTATATCCCAAACGAGTTTCCTTGTAGCTTGATATTGTCAATTTCGGGAACAAACAAACAAAAAAACGACCAGATAACGGGTGATTTTTTTGAGGTTAGGATTTTCATGCAGTAGTATTTGACAGATCACGTGGGATGTCAGACATGGTGTCAAAGAGAAAGATGCTCAGTATGCTTTGACATTTCATCATGAATAGACTTACTAACGAGCAACGCTTGCAAATCATTGAATTTTATTACCAAAATCAGTGTTCGGTTCGAAATGTGTTTCGCGTCCGTGTCCGATGAGCGATGAGGCTCATTTCTGGTTGAATGGCTACGTAAATAAGCAAAATTGCCGCATTTGGGGTGAAGAGCAACCAGAAGCCGTTCAAGAACTGCCCATGCATCCCGAAAAATGCACTGTTTGGTGTGGTTTGTACGCTGGTGGAATCATTGGACCGTATTTTTTCAAAGATGCTGTTGGACGCAACGTTACGGTGAATGGCGATCGCTATCGTTCGATGCTAACAAACTTTTTGTTGCCAAAAATGGAAGAACTGAACTTGGTTGACATGTGGTTTCAACAAGATGGCGCTACATGCCACACAGCTCGCGATTCTATGGCCATTTTGAGGGAAAACTTCGGACAACAATTCATCTCAAGAAATGGACCCGTAAGTTGGCCACCAAGATCATGCGATTTAACGCCTTTAGACTATTTTTTGTGGGGCTACGTCAAGTCTAAAGTCTACAGAAATAAGCCAGCAACTATTCCAGCTTTGGAAGACAACATTTCCGAAGAAATTCGGGCTATTCCGGCCGAAATGCTCGAAAAAGTTGCCCAAAATTGGACTTTCCGAATGGACCACCTAAGACGCAGCCGCGGTCAACATTTAAATGAAATTATCTTCAAAAAGTAAATGTCATGAACCAATCTAACGTTTCAAATAAAGAACCGATGAGATTTTGCAAATTTTATGCGTTTTTTTTTTTAAAAAAGTTATCAAGCTCTTAAAAAATCACCCGTTATAACTCCTTATTGACCATCTGTCCCTATAAATTCATGATGATTTTTGAGCGGCTTTGGGTTTTTGGTTTTGGCTCATTTTTTTCCTCCATTGCGATGATGGTCAACTTGTTTGCATGTCAAAATCATAAGTCCATGTCTAATTGTCAGTTATAATGCTCTCTATGAATGTGATATCGGAATTCATAAGAACAAGCAAGTCCAAAGAGACCAACGCTCCGTTCCCACGACGGTCGGGTCTACGTAACCAGAACGAATCCGGCCAAGGACCGTTAACTCGGCAGAATTCTGCCGCTGCAACAACAACAGACCTTTTACTCTACTCTTCTCCTTTATCGGGTAGAGTTGGGCAAGGACGCATTTCAGTCTCAAAATATTCAACCAAAAATCTCTCTTGCCTGACGATTTTCAAGCACCATATTCTTTACTTTATTAATATTTTCATCAGTTGTAGAGGTCGAAGGTCATCCAGAAGCTATATCTTCAACGATCTCTCGAAAGTCTTTTACAACTTTTTACCGCTCGCAGGCTGCTGCTGTAAAAACAGAAATGTGGCAGTGTTGAAACTCGTTAAGCTAATTTTTTTTCCGTTATGCTTATTAGAGATAAGGGTTGGATGGATTTCAAAAGCTATAAATCGGGATTTGATAGAGCTGGCCACTGGCAGAGTAAGTGTAGAACCGTTTTGTTTTACTCTCCTCGAGCTTACTGTTTCGGTATATATTGTTGTTAGATATTCCCATTTTCGACATGTGTTCTTCAAATAGTCGATGAGCCGTTATGATGGCTGTAAGTCTATATATACTTTTTCTGAAACTATTTAATAATTCCTTAGCTCTTGTTTGGCTATATTTTGGCATATAGACAAGTGGGATTAACGTGCCAGTGAGCTTATAGCCTTCTAACATTTATTGACGACGCTGGAGTTTATCTATGGCGACGACAAGTCCAACAATACCGACTGGCTATCTGTTATATAACTAGTGGTTCCGCAATTACTTTGTAAAACTTTACAGGTCTTCTATAAACCCAATATTTTCGTTTGAAATAGGCTAGCTGCGTTTGGTACACGGAAGAAGCGATAGATGCCAAGATCTTCGGATTATACCCCCATCTCTACGCCGCAGTCCATTCTGACCCGTCAGTACAGATTTCGGTAGTATTTTTCTCCCTTAATAAACCTCTTTTAAAATTTACGTTGAGATGCGTATAAATCTAACCAAACGTTTTGAAAAAATCAATAAAGCTTTGGTCAAAGGCTAGTCACCTCTCCCATTTATTCTACAAATTTAAGCTTAAGGCAAGCCAAATGTGGTCGATGTCCTTTGAAGACTTACAACCAAGTACGCCTTTATGGTACGACATTAAAAACTTGGTCAGACACTTTAATACAATTTACATACAAATGAGTTAGTAACTGTGGTTTTGGCCTTTCAACATTTTAAAAGTGGTATTCATCCTAGCCTGAATGGAATTAATTAACAGAGGAAAATGCAGGCGCATGTGGAGCGAGTGAAAGAGGACTAACATGTAAAAAGTGGGTAAGCGAATGTGAAAAATAATACACCAAAAAAGAATTTGCGCAAAAATACCGCACAGCGAGTGAATATTGTAATTTACCACAAAAATGCTGGCTAATTAATTAGATTAGTTGGCCGTGGGGCACAAACACGAAGCTGCTGAAAAGCGACAGCAGCGTGCAAAGCGCATGAAATAGTGAATTTAAAGTGAAAATTTTAAACGAAGCTTATGAAGCACTTAGCAGGTATGTTTTTGTAAAGTATTTACATTAAAGGGTGTTTGAGAAGGGATTGTAAGTTGAAAATAACTGAGAGTTATAAGTATTACTCGACAGGCGAAAAACCGCCCTAAAAAGAAAGGCTGAAGTCATTGCAATTTTCTTGTTTGATTTACCAGGAAAGTGAATCAAATGAATATTTAATATTTCTATATAATAAACAAAGACTAATACAACAATCATCTAGACAATCCTGGATAGTCCACACTTAAAGATAATAACTAAAGCGTGAGACGATTACCTTTTAGTAAAGACAAATAACACCACTTTTCATTGTTTGTGTAAACAACAAGTAAGCTACATATGTATTACTATTTTTAGAAACTCACTAAAACACCCTGTATATTTGCATACCCACATATGTGAAAACGGATTTGAAAATCTAAAATAAAATTACGTTCTGGCTGCAACATTAATTGAGAACGTTTCATCCATTCCATTTACTAAAACACGGATTTGCCAGCAGAGCAATGAAAATTTAATAAGGTTCTGTTTTTGTAAGTCCACCAAATGAAATTAATTCCTAAATTAAAGCAAAGCTGTGCAGATATATTTTACTCTGTGAGAAAAATGTTGGAAAATATTCAGAATCCCTTATTTTGTAAGTAATTGAAATATTTTCAAAAAAATTACGATTTTTACAAAACGACGCTAAGAACGGAGACCCAGAGGACAGCAAACAACGTCTTATTTTTTCCGCTCTTTCGACATTTCTCTTCAGTAAGATTTCCCATTTCATTATGGAAAGATTTACGACCCAACAAAGAGTCAAAATTATTAAAATTTACAACTGAAATTCGAATTAAGTGGCCTCAACTTTAAGAGAACTACGTCCAATTTATGGTCGTCATAATGGTCCTGTCTGATAAACAATTGAGCGTCTAGTGGGAAAATTCACAAAATGTTCCTCCACCAGTGAGACAAAGAAGTGCCCGTGGTGTCGAGAATATGGCTGTTGCTAGCGTATCAGTTGACGAAGATCCAAATCAGTCTCCCACACGTCTTTCTCAAGTGCTGGGCATCTCTGTGACGTCGTTGTGCTGAATTTGCGAACAGATCTTGGCCGACATCCTACATTACAAGACCAATTTGACGCAAGAACCGAAGCCGCTTGGCTAACAGAATCGTCGTACATATATTCGTGAATTGGGCTGAGCAAAAACTTGAAAATAAACCGGATTTTTTTTGAAAAATCATCTTCAGCGATGAGGCTCATTTCTGGCTGAATGGCTTCAATAAACAAAATATGCGTTATTGGTCAGGCAAAAATCCACACGTACTAAATGAGTCACCATTGCATACCGAAAAAAGTACGATTTACGGGTCGGCGGTGTAATTGGACCATACTTATTCCTTGATGATCAAGTAATGTGTCGGCTGTGAATTGGAATCGCTAGCGTTTTATGATAACCGAAAACTTTTGGCCTAAATTGGATGATATGGACTTGGACAATATATGGTTTCAACAGGACGGCACCACAAGCCACACACAAAAAATTTATTGACAACCAAGTTTGGTGAACGTGTTGTTTCTCGAACTGGCCGCTTCGGTCGTGCAATTTAACGTCGTTAGAATATTTCCTATGGAGCTACGTAAAGTCTATGGTCTATGCCAATAGCCCAGCGACGATTAATGAACTTCATACGAATATCGAACGTGAAATTGCAGCAGTATCCTGTAAACCGTCGAAAATTGGATTCGGCGCCTGGATTCAAGCGTGCTCGTGGTGGCCATGCAAAAGAGATCGAGTTCCATACATAATTGCATCGAATATACTTTCACAGTAGGAAAGAATTTGTAGCGCTCTTATTGAAACCCGTTACTTAACTAAATAAATAAGATCCTAGAAAACTTTAATTACGGAGTTTTAAGCAGTGCTGTTGTATTCACTTTTACAAGGTCGGAAGTTCGGAAATTTTAAATTAAATACTATATTTAGGGATTCCAATTTTATGTTTTGGTTTCTTCTTTAAAAAATGCATACATTAGTAAATATGCGATAGACTTAACGGATAAATCAATTGTATAAAAATTTGCAGTGAATGTTTTTTGCTGTTAAAATTATAGCAACCGATGCTATTACCAACGTACCCGCTGATCAAAATTGACCCGGACTGACTGTACTTAAACACAATTCTTTATTATGACCCTCAAAATTTGCTTCTGATACTTGTTTTATTTGAATAATCAATAATTGATTTCGTGTGACATAAGCCTCGACTAGCTCGGTCTTCAAAGCCTTCAGCGAATTTTATTTTTTTTTCGATCTTGGTTCATTCTTGAAGCGCCATTCGCTAGACTGTTAGAAAGTTTGGACGTCATATTCCTAAACCATGTCTCGTTAGCAGTAATGATGCGTTTGATGAATGTAGGGTTCTTCGCTACGTTGTCTAGCGTCTCCTTTTCGACTTCGACTCGACAAGGAAGTCGATCTTTTGGTACTTTGGGTTTAGCATTGACACGCTTTATACCCAAAACATTAAACAAAATGTGTTCAGTCTTTTATAAGTGACGTTGAGATCCTTTGCTATCTCTTTGATGCCATTATTTTAGGTTCTATTTCTCTTACTTTTTTGATGTTTTCGTCATTAACAGAGGTGGATTTCACGACTTTCACAGAATATTTTGTGCCACCCACACATATGGGTTGTTGTGTTCATGATAGAGTTGTTACATTTTTTTCATGGAAAAAATAGACAGTCAAACTGTCCGTATTTTAAACAAAACAAAAAGGTCTTAATCTGTAAAACAATTTGTTATCAATTTGGCAGTTTAAATGGTCTAGTTTTGATGTAATTTCATCAGAAAATAATACCATTTTTAAGTACCTGAATATCCTTTTTTCGTGTCTTCTTTTAAGAACCACAATTAGACATAATAATGAATAAAGTCAAAGTGATCTTATATCAAAAAATTTGTCTCCTTGCAGTACAGTCTCACTTTAGTTCTGTAAGTTTTGTTTCTAAAAAACAAAGCCACAGTAATGTCTATATTAAAAAGATGTAACCTCATCTCTCCTCTTTTTTCTATTATAATTTCGAAAGCCGTGCCATCTACCGGTTCCAATTATATGGCCAAATATTGCAATTGGTTCAGCACACCTAATAGCGTACTGCCAAATTCAATTAAATTTTAATCTAGTTTGTGCGAGCGGTATTTATTCAGTCCATTCAATGTCAACACGATTAGCTCCGCAAAAACTCAAAAATGAAAGCTTACTTATTGGCACTTCAAAATATATCCACCAACTCCGTCAAATGACAACCATTCCCTAACCACTCCCGCCATTCATTATTAATAATTTAATTAGTGTGCGCGGATGGCCAAATGCTGCAAATTTCGGTTATTTTGCGGTTTCCATTCATTCTCTACATGAATTCGCCACTTCAATGCTGTATTTCGTTGTCGCATAATCGATTCAAATATTTATGCGATTCGGCGACTTTTCGGTTGTGTTGTTCTTGCCCTATTTCCTATGCCTATAAATGCTGTTATTCCGCTGTTCGAAATTAGTGGCTGTTTGTTGGCCATCAATTTGATTGTTGTTGCGTAATTATGTGTTTGGAGTTGGTGGTTATGCCAACTAGTTTTCACAAAGTTAATTTGTTCCATTAATTGAGCGAAATTTGGTGAAATTGCAGTGAAAGAGTTGCTGGTGGATATGTACAGAGGTTTCAATGAATGTGTTACTGTTTCTGGTTTGTAGCGATATAAAATGCATGTTTTCAGCTAATTAACTGATAGTCATAAAATATGCTGTGAAAATAGTTGCTGGCGTATGTAGTGAATAGAATCGCGTGTACGCACATAAATGCATTTAATTAGCACAATGCGACAGTGTATGAGTGATATGCATTTTACGCAGTCAATTTAAAGCTTATTTACCTTTGTATTACGAAAAATAAATAATTTTCGGTATTTAGAGTAATATATATTAAATATTCGGATAGGTTAATGTATAAAAAGAAGTTGTTTTTTAAAAGTTATGAAGACTTCAATATGAATGTGTTTTTATACTCTACAAACATGTTTCAGAAGAGCATTATAGTTTTATTCACCTAACGGTTGTTTGTACCACTTTAAACAAAACAAGGTGCATTCTTAAGTAAACAGAACTTTTTGAATCTAGCATCCCCTGATAGCGCCATTTATATGTCGACTGATGCGTTAGAACCTGCTATCTTTATCGATTGTCCAGTGAGAATTTCATGATATTTCATTGATTGACAGTGAAATTATTGCGTTTTAAGTGTCAGTATATTTGTGTTATCGCTGCGAAAATGAGATTCGAACAAAGAGCGTATATTAAATTTTGTTTTAAAATGAGTAAAACTTTTAGGGAAACGTTGCAATTGGTGAAAAAAGTTTATGGCGATGATTGCCTATCCCGTAGCAGAGTGCATGAGTGGTTTCAACATAATAAATGTTGATGTGGGCCAATCAAAATCCGTGATCAGAGGAAATTCCATCGAGACAGTGGGTGAGTTCATCAAAAATCAGCCGAAATCATCACTGAAATTCATGGCAATGGAATTGAACATCTCCAAAACATCGATTTATCGCATTTTGACCGAACATTTGGCCTTACGAAAGGTGTGTGTACTGTTTGTTTCGCACAAATTTACTGACGACCAAAAATTACTCTCGTCGATCGACGCTTGTGAGCGATTATTCGACCAAAAATCACATTTTAACCATTAACCACTCCCCGTATTCACCTGATATGGCAGCGTGCGACTTCATCCTTTTCGGAAAAATGCATTTGCCAATGAAAGGAAAGGCTTGCACCGAAATACTGGCGGCCATACCGGCCAACGAGCTAAAACACGTTCGACTTACTTTTGGACCATGCAAAAAAGCTGCATTGAAGCAGTAGAAGACCATTTTGAATAAAATAAATTGATTTTGCCGAAAAAATCATTTGTTCTGTTTTTTTAAGTCCTGTTTACTTTGGAACGCATTTTGTATTTTACAAAATGAATAAATTTCTTAGAACCCTGATTTGATTTAAGCTAAAAAGCACAGTTTTTTTTTTAATGAAGGTCGGAATCTTAGGGTTTCTTCTTACACCAGTGATATACTGATATATTGGTAAACAAATTATACGTTTTACCAAAGGCCACCACATTTTAACAGGTTTAACAATAGGGACGCTGCAAAATTAGACTTATAGAGACGTCAAACGACGTCACGATTTTTCCCGCTCTTTTGACATTTCTCTTCAGTAAGGTTTGTTATTTCATCGAGGAAAGATATACAATCTAACAACGAGTCATAGTTATTAAAATTTACTAATGAAATTAGAATTCAGTGTCGTCCTAGCAGATCAACAATTGAGCATATAGTGGAAAAATTCGAATCGACATGCACAGTACAAAATATTATCCTGGCAGTGAGACAAAGAAATGTCCGTAGTGTCGAGAATATTACTGCCGCTAGCGCAGCAACTGAGGAAGATCCAAAACAGTCTCTCACACGTCATTCTCATGCGTTGGTTATCTCTGTGGCGTCGTTGTGGCGAACTTAGCAAAAAAACCTACTACATCTACATCCTTACAAGATCAAACTGACGCAAGAACTAAAGCTGTTTGACCACCAGAATAGTCGTATGTTCGTGAATTAGGCTGAGTAAAAATGGACCATCTAAAAATCATCTTCAGCGATGAGGCTCATTTCTGGCTGAATGGCCTCTTCAATAAGGAAAAAATGCATAGTGGGTCAGGCAGAAATCCACACGACTCTAGGAGATCCGTATATATAGAACCAAATTTCATAAAATTACCTTTTTATATAATTTCACTCATAGGCACATTAGTCACTTTTTGATTGTAGCATACCGCACCTGATCTCCGTCCACAATGGCTTATTTAATTCATTGCCGTTATTTATAACTTTATTTATTTGTCAAAGACATATTTCTTAATACGAACCGAATTCGATAATAACAAAAAGTATTGAAACAATTTGTTTAGCTTTGCTTTGGTAAAGCGAACAACTTATCTGCGCCAGCACAGTGACACAGGCCAATTGCCTTGACTGCCGCCAAAGTGGCAAGCGCTGCCAGACAAGACAAGCCGGCTGGAGCAAGGGCAAACACAGCTGACGGCGGACACAAAAACGAAGAGACAACCGTGCAAATGTCACCAGATAAGTAAAATAACCGACACAGCAGCAAAGGGCGAGATTAGAAAATAATGTCATTGTATGTGTGGGTGTGTGTGCGGTGTGCTGGCAAGAAATTGTGTTTTGCTCGCAAATTTTCGTATGCAGGTCGACACACTGGCTGCGATGCGCTAAAATTGCCAGGCATTTTCAATTTCAGAAATTATTCATTATGATGGCGGTGACAAAAACAACAAGGAGTCTAATCACCACCACTATGACAATAGTAATGGTAATTGGATGGCTGAAGCCGGGGTCGCTGTTGATGCTGATGCTGATGATAGCGGTCAGCGATATTAGAGGAAAGCACAACAAAATCAGCTAGTTACAACAACAAGTGTGGTAGCAAGCAAAGCGCTGATGACTTTACTAGCTTTGCTGTATTCTGTACGCTGACGATGGCGATGACGATGATGAATAGCTGTCGGAGAGCCGCATGCGCATCCATGCTTAACAACCAGAAAAAAGGGCAAAGAAACCATTCAAATGAGATAAAACGTGAACTTCGGTAGCGCGGAAGTTGTAATACCCTTCACAAGGTCTATATATGTGACCTGGTCTACGGAAAGGGGGCTTAGGTGTCAAAAAAAAAAAAAAAATAAAAACAAAAAAAAAAATATAAATAAAATATAAATAAAAAAAAAAATTGAAAAAAAAAAAAAATAAAAAAAAAAAATTGATTTTTTGACACCTAAGCCCCCTTTTCGTAGACCAGGTCACATATAAGAAATTAATATGGATTGAACAATTTGTATGACAGCTATATGCTATAGTTGGCCGATCTGGGCGGTTTCTTCGAAAATCTTATTATTGGTTTAGACTATGAATCTTTCCAAATTTCGCGTGGATATCTCATCAAATAAAAAAGTTTTCCATACAAGCACTTGATTCCGATCGTTCAGTTTGTATGACAGCTATATGCTGTAGTGGTGCGATCTAATCAATTTCTACAAATAATTTAGCACATTCTTAGGCGATAATACTCGCAAAATTTCGTGAAGATATATTGTCGAATAAAAAAGTTTCCTATACAAGATTTGATTTTGATCCATCAGTTTGAACGAGCGCGACAACAATATGCTATATGGTTCCGTCAGATCAGCAGTTTTTTGTGGACGAAAGAACCCATTTAGGGTATAAACATAACAGCAGACATACCCACGACATGGGAGTACATCGTGCATTGGCCACCAACGTGGTATGAATAATTGCAGCTTAGCTGCCTCGGTGGGGGATAGAGAGGGTGGAGGTCAAAAGATTAAGTTATGAGGATGAGTTCGTGTTAGCTTTTAGTTTTTTGTTGGCCAGCAGAAGATTTGCATTTAAGCAGATTAGCGCATCAATTTACTGTTATCTGCTTGGCTACCAATGGCCGGATTAAGTGCCTTGCGGCCACTGGATGCCATTGCCACGACCGAAGTGTGTGTGCTTCGGATCTGCAGGAATTTAAGTAGCTTCCCAAGCCATGAACGAAACATGCAGGTAAAATAGCATCAGACAGAGGTAGAGACAGAAAAAGTGAGAAAGAGCGAGCAATATATACAGTAAGGAGAAGATCTCGTTGGCTTTTCTAACGGGTTGTGGCAAGTGCACAGTAATGTCGTGGCAAAGTGCCCGAGAAAATGGAAAGTGCGTGTAAGCGCGAATATTTTACTTCCAACATATGCACATATACATATACAAGTACATATGCTCGAATGTGTGCTTGCAGACTAATGTTCGCGAGTGTGCTTTGTGTTTTATGGTTCAACTTCCATTTGCTGTTATGCCAGCAGCACATAAATTCTTGTAATGAAATGCATTTTAAAGTGCTCCATGTGATGTAAAAAAGTGCGCAGAGGCACGCAGTCTCACGGCTGTAGAGTTGTAGTAGAGTTAGTTTAATAGCTTCGCTTTAAATTTCGGAGAGTATAATTAAATACCAAAAAATTAGCGAAGAGTATTTTGGAATTTAAAAGCATCGCTAATAATATTTACTAAATTTAGGGTGCTTATAAAGGGTTCATTCAGCCTATTTCTCAAAATGGTCTCTTATCACTGAATATTATCTTCAAGAGTACATATTAAGTTGACAGCCGAGACGATTTTATATTTTGCAAACATGCATTTCTCCTCAAGAAGCTACTAATTTGTCGAAACTACCAATGTTGAACCAATTTAAATATAGCTGTCATACAACCTGTCGATCAAATTCAAGTCCATGTATGTGAAACTTATTAACTGACAAACTATCATCACGAAACTTCGCATAAATTATTATCTAGAATATTACCCTTAGGTCGGATCGTTACAGCATTTAGCTACCGACCAAACTTACCACTCAAAAATATCAAAGTTAACGTGCTCTTTTGTTTTGATTGATATATACCCACGCTCTTGAAGTTTCGTTCTGGAAGCAGAACTTTATATATTGTTGACAGATAAAAGAACATTATGACATAGTAATCTACTCAAATATGTTTCAGAAAGACACGGCTACCAAAACTTCAATGCATTGAAAGAAGCGCAAAAAATCTTACATAACAACAGATCACAGTACAAAAGAGTTTCAGGTAAAATTTAAACTTCAGAAACTCATTGAAACTTTAACTTAAGTCACTGGTAGCGCTGATCGACATTTAACGGATCAAATGATATAACCGTTAAGAAAATTGTACTGATCTTGCTCGGATAGCTGAAGCAGTTGGTTGATCACAATGGCTCAAAGTAGTGGAGCAAGACTGCGTAAATAATCGTATGACCGATGTTGGATAACTTCGACGTCGTAGATAATTTCGTCTATCGTGGAACCAGCATTAATGCCAACAACAATGTCAGCCTCGAAAACTAACGCAAAATAACTTTCGCCAACAGATGCTACTTAGGACTGAGTAGGCCATTGAGAAGTTTAGTCTTCACTCGACGAACAAAAATCCAACTCTAGAAGTCACTCATTATTCCCGTCCTGCTATATGGTACAGAAGCTTGGACGACGACAACAACTGACGTGTCGACGTTGCAAGTTTTCGAGAGAAAGGTTCTGCGAAAGATGTATGGTCCTTTGCGCATTGGCAATGGCGACAATGACGATGAGCTCTACGAGATGAGTTTAACGAACTAAAAGACATCGGCTACGATATACAGCTGGCTAGATCATGTTGCCCGAATGGACGAAAACACTCTAGCTCTAAAAGTATTCGACTCAGTACCCGCCGGGGGAAGCAGAGAAAGAGAAAGACCTCCACTCCGTTCGAAAGACCAAGTGGAGAAGGGCCTGGCTGCACTTGGAATCTCCAGTTTACGCGAAAATGTTGTAAACTCGGTTATTATCGCGTAAGCGACGTCTACGCTAATGAAGAAGAAAAAGATGTTGATGCGCTCTTTAACTTTTGTGGCACCATTAAATATCACAACAACTGCATATATGTAGATGTAAAAGAAAGCAAGGGATTATAAATAAGAGGTATTTGTATTATTTAGAAACCATTCCCTTTCTACTAGTTAACTAATAAAGTTTCGACTGACAATTGTTGCAATAAGAGATATCATATTTTCAGTGCTAACCTAATATAAAAGCAACAAAAAATACCTCAAATTTTCTATCTACCCTTTATGATTTCAAAAGATCACAAAAAGTCGGGTTACCTTATAGATAAAAGCTAGTTAATAAAGTCAGAAGGTCGAGACTGAAACTTGCCAAAAGCCGCAAGAAATTCACGATGTGGCTTTGGAATGATCGCCTTAAAAAGAAGACTTCGTCTGAAAGTCTGGCGCCTATACATATACATATACTATAAGGGTAAGCGCTGAAATTTCCGAAAAAAATCCGAATTATTTAATAATTGCTTCTTAGGCCGAACAACGTAACAAATACTTCCGTTCTAGTTCTAGATGTATCTGGGGTTGTATAAGCGTGATCGGGTTATGCTATATAGCATTAGAGAGATACAATTTCTAACTATGAAAACTTCTTGGAACATGCACCACGCTCTAGAAGACGTTGAACCAAACAATTATCAGTCAATCGTTGGATGCTACTGATAACCACAACGTCAAGCTAATACGGTGGTGGTCGAATCGCGGTGAGCCTTCGCGCAAACGTTGGCTAGGCTAGGATTGACGATCTGGAATGGTTTTTGTATGTAAATATATACCATTTGTGCGCGCTGACCAAGTCGGTCGGAATTTTTACGAAGAAGTTTCTTGAATATTTGTTGAAGAGTTTTTTTGGTGAGTATACTTTATATGAAACATAAGTGTTTGATTGGCATAAATCATTCAGTGAAGTTCGTGATGCATAACTCATCCGATATGAATGTAACTTATCGAATGTCGCTCTGAAAATGAGTCGAAACCGAACTTCGCTGAAGGTACTGAAGACCAACCAACCTAGCTGACGCTTACAACAAGTGTATGGAAAATTTTATTGCATATTGTGTTTCTAGAAACACAGAAAAAAGATGCTATTTTTGAGAACATAATACATATTTGTTCAAAAGTTCCTGAAAAGTTATTTTTTGTCAGTCCGGGTCAATACTGATCAGATCCGTCCATCATCCGTGATATGTTAAAGCTTCTGCACAATAAGAATACTCGATTTATATCTCTCCCTATCCCTACATACCAAGTAGTTCTCTCCCTTCTGCTGATTTGATCCCGTTTAATATCGACTAATAAGTGAGGAATCATAATAAAAATGCTATGTGCAGCAATATATGATTCGTAAAAGGTCTTAAGGGCACCTCCTTAAGCTAATATCAATTTTTATAATCGACCTTGACTATCGTAAATGCTAAGTTAATGCAACTTTCGCTTGTTGTTTAAACGCTTTCGCTTTGGCTTCATTCAACGCAGTCACTTTCGGTGAGCATAAAAATTATATTGAACGCTTCTATACTTGAACGACTTCGCCGGCAACCACTTTATGAGCAGAAGTATTTTAAGTGCCAATCATTATCGCAGGCAAGCCACTGGTAAAGAGTTTTGAGTAAATTGTTGCATGCAAATCGCTGAGGAAAAGGACATGGGAAAGGCGTTCTGCAACACGTCAAACATCAGCAATACACATTCATATCAACAAAAATGGAATGCATTCACTTGTGTTTGTGTATGTGTGCCAAAAATTGCAATGAAGAATGCATTTTGTTTACAGAGTATAAAAAATTGACTCCCCAAAACAGTTCACTTTGATGAGAAGCCATAAAATTAACAACATGTTGAATTGCTGGCGCACAAAAGCGAACGAAACCACAAAAGGAGCCACAAAATTAAATTCAGATAAGCTGAGTATCGCATATAGATACTAAACGAAGCAGCGAACAAGTTTCTATAAGCGAGTTTGTGTACGAAACAAGAGAAAACCTTAACTTCGGCAAGCATGGAAGTGCTAATACCCTACACAAAGAAAAAAATGTTCACACAAGAACTTCATTTCGACCAACAGTTTGCCGGAAGATCCACCGTTGGACCCTACACGAAAGTACCGCCAGGTAATATATAGTACATACTACAGAACCACGACTGTCGAAGGGACTGACTGGAAACATTTCTTCTCTGTTGAAGTTGACAGGTAAAAAAGTGAGAGTCTAACTTTAAAGTTGGATGTTTTTTGCTTTCTTATAGCACAAAAATTAAATAGGAAGTCTCCTGTGCCGAAGATCGACCTGGTTGGGGGACCTCTGTTGCATATCGGGAGCGGAGTGGACCTGTTTTCTCTTATACTCTTGCGTCGAAAATATGAACAAAGCAATTACAAATAAGGCAACAAGAGCTCTAAGGGAGTCAGGCTCTCTGTGCGGGTGCTGGTATTAGTCCTTGGAAGACGACAGTACCAGTGACGGAACCAACAAAATGAGCACCTAACAAAGGGACTGCAGGAGTCCACCCAATTTCAAACTTATACCGCAAGCAGCAGCATCTAAACATAGAGGTCAGCCGTTAGCCAAAAGGCTGAAGACAACAAGTCGAAGACAAAAGGTGTTATGCTCGTAAAAACTTTAGCTGATGTGGCCCAGAATCCCGTTATCATTTGTGAGCTGGATGATGAGGATCTGAGCCGCATTATCTTTTCCCGGGATCTAGTCCTTTGTGCTTGGCCTGGATGGAATGTTTTTTTGTCGACCGCTACGAGCTTGGGTTCGTAATATATCTCCCCAATCGAGTTTCTCAGCGCATCTAGCACCCACATCTATTGGGCTCTGCGAATTGCCAAAGATAGGGTGTGAATTTACAAAGCTTTTCAAGGACTCCACAACAAAATCTGGCATGGAGACTAAGAGGGCTACAATGCAGATCTTTTAAGACGCAAATTAGTCCGCTGAGGAAAGGTGACGGAGAGGTCAGATATGAATTCACGATGGTCAAAGTCAAGACAAAACAAATCTGCTGCCGATATTATACTCGTAGACCATCTCAGATCGGATAATGAGATAGGTGAAGTCGAGGACGATTCATTGGGGTTTACGAGCGATATGAAAAGTATTAAACAAGTCGTTATAACCTCTGTGGCAAATATTATATATCCCGTTTAGGGTATAATAACAGCAAAAAAAAAAAAAAACAACAACAAAAAATGAATTTTGACTTACGCGCTTTTAGCCAAATAAAGCAAATAATGTACGATAAAACTTTACGAGAGTGTAAAAATGTAACGAATGCACGCAAAGTTTAGTTCGGCATGCTGCCTTCTACTTCACAAATTTGTGGGCGAAGCCACAGTAGGGCAATAAAATTGCGTGAATTGCTGAGATTTCGATGAATTGCTGCAGGCGCGCTCCGCACGTACACACCCACACAGGAGCGCTTAAGTGGTATTGCGCTAGAAAATGCATAATGCGTCTGTCGAGGAGTAGCAGTGGAATAAGAAGAAGCGGAAGTGAGAGAAGAAGTATTCTGCATGCGTATAGTAAAAATGAAGATTTAATATAAATGGAAATTTAGTGCTTCGGAGCTTCGGATGTTGGCGATTAGCACCATTATTCAGTCGCCAGAGGCAAACGCAACAGCTTGCAGGCATTGGCAGTTCGTACACTCGTTCCACTGCCAACCGGAGTACTGCCGCCACTTCGGTTGTGGTCGCATGCATTTAAATATTTTGCTGTTGATTTGATTTCTCGTTTTGAGTCGGCAAATTGAAGTTTTAATTTCACATTTATTCATTTCATTATTCCCATTGCTTTTTGCTGTTGTTGTTGTTGTCATTTTGTCCACAAGTGCCATTAAACGCAATTGGTTTGCTGTTGATGGCCATTTATTAAAATCAGCGAAATTCATTAAGCAATGCTTCTTCTTGAGTTTGTACACATCGCAATCTTTGTAGTTGCATTTGTTGTTTTTGTGATTGCTGGCGGTTATGTCAGATATGCCATTAAGTTTTCATTATGCCGCAGGCTTTGTTCATTTGCTCATTTGCGGTTTTTGTTGTTATTTCTTACAAGAGTCTCATTTATTTGCTGCTCAGTGAGGCAATCATTTAGCGATTATAAATTTGCTTTCCTTACTTTAAATGTACCCAGTAGGAAAATTTTGTTTTTGAAAAACAAAAGCATGGAGAAGTATTGGTTGTGGTTCCCAAAGTTACGTTTGATTTCAAGACGAACATTGATCTCAGCGTTAAAGCTTGTTCCTCAGCTCCATCATTGCAATCCATTCGCAACCGACTTTAGGTTTATTTTGTGGCAGAAGAAGCTTTATTCTGTGCTCATTTATATCCATTAACCTTGCTTAAGCGAGCAGGTGTCATATTATGATTGTTTTTGGTATTTATAAGGTCCCATTTGAATTTCTTAACGATTTCTATGCCATAAATAACTTGAAAAAGAGCGATGACTTGCTAGAATTCGGAATTTCAACCGGACAGTCTTGGATTCTTTGTCTGAATATAACTTACGCTTAAATTATTGGAGACCCATAAAGAAGACAATCGACGAGAAAAGAAAACAAATAATAAATCATATACCATTATTGGCAAAAATGTAAACATTTGGCAACATTGTAGTCTTGAAAGTTGTGATATGGTTAAATATGATGAATTTCGAAGAACTGCAATGAAGAAATTATGTTTACAGGGAAGCTCAAAAACATTTGTTGTGTAGATATGAAGAATTATGAAATTAAGGACCAATATATCAAAATTTTAATGAGCTAATGAGCTGTCAAGGAAGGGTACCCTAGCCTCACCATCGGTAGACTGAGAATGGGTTGATGTTCTCCTCTCCTCGTGGGTTCAATTAGTGGATAGTTAGTCATGGCGGAAGCTCGGCCAGCGATGGGCTACTATCGGTTCATGTACTGTCGCAAGAGATCCAGTGATCTCTTTGCTCTCAGTAAGACTAGCCTCTGCCTAAATATGGGCTTTACACGTTGGCTAGGCCACGTCATCCGAATGGATGAAAACACTTCAGTTCTGAGATCATTCGACGCAGTATCTCGCGGGGGAAGCAGAAGGACAGGAACCCTCTACCTCGTTGGAAAGACCAGGTGGAGAGGACCATGCTGCAGTTAGAATCTCCAATTGGCGTCGAACAGTGAGAAGGACTGGCGCGCTGTTATAAAATCGGCTGCAATCGAGTAAGCGGTGTCTACGCCAATATGGAAGAAGAACAGGTATTCGCCCTGTTTGCGCCCAGGCTTTAAGATTGAGAATATTACCGGACGCCTGCTGCAAAAGCTGTATTCTTCCGAATACTTCCGTGATGGAAACATCTCTACACTTGCCTCTTCCGCTTTTGCGAGATCAAATCTTAAGCGCTTGGGAACTCATACTTTCAGACATCTTACCAAACTGGTGGGAAGAGAAATTAAACACCTGACCAATTTATAAGAACAAACACAGGAGTTCTATGTTTATTTGTGGCGTCATATTGCCTATATTAGTCCAAGTGCGATCTGGATCATTCATCTACCTTAACCCAACATAACCACTAGATTAACGAAAATCATTATATGAAAGCTGGGGTAATCCGCGGTTTGATTTCACCCATTTGCGTTATATTTTCCTCCATATTAAACGTTCACTTAAATTTGCGAAACATCTTTTATATTTACCGAAATATAATGTACAAGGCCAACCGGAAGTAGTAAAGTCGGTCTGAAGTTTGGAAATACTTAAGTTTGGTAGCCCCTAGGAAATCTAGAGCCCCGATTTTACCCTTTCTTGACATAAGGGAACATTATTATCAGAAAAATATTATCTGTGCGCTTAAAACATATATCTTACAGATTTTCGGTACATAATCTCAGTAAAAGCTCAGTTATAGGCGTTGGCGTCAAAATGGGGTCCCTATATATGGGCTTGAAAAGTCCTGCTTCAAGTTTCATAGCGATATCTTAATTTTTACTCAAGTTATCGTTATTGCATAGACAGGCAGATAGTCACATGAAATGCCTCAAGAAGCTCACGACTTTTGGTCTAAGGCCATTTATCCTCAAACATCCGTTTGAAGGCGAGTTAAGCTGACAAATTTCTCCTCCCCAGGGTTGTGTGCTGGGTTTGACACTGGCCACGTAAAAACGTAAATGAAAAGGAAACAACAGAGTCAGATGTGAGACCCTCCTTTCGATAATTCGAGCAGCAGAACTAAATAGAGAAGGTACCACCTTACTTAAGAGTTTATAGCTACTGACGTACGCCGATGATATTAATACCATTGACCTCAACAACAGCGTCGTTAGCCCAGCTTTCTCCGGACTGGATAAGGAAGCGAAGCAAATGTGTTTGGTAGTGAACGAGGGCACGACGAAATATCTCCTATCATCAAACAAGCAGACGACTGGCTCCCGCTCTGTGTCACTGTTAACAGTCATAATTTCGAAGTCGTAGACATGTTGCAAGAGAATAAGATCCGCTTTTCGCATAGGTTAAATTACTTAGTGAACGAAATAATAGTATAGAAAAAACATTTTGCCAAGTAAAATTAAGTGCAAAGTTTGGATGAAATATTCCAAATAGATTTTCTAATAAATATACGCTGATTTAATTATGTGTATCTGCTCGATAACAGTAAATGTCACAGAAGTTTAGAGTTACATATAATAAATGGTTATTCATAAAGTTACTTTTGCCAACATAAAATGCACTTACTGCTTGTAATATCATTGAGCAATTCATTGGTGCTGCTGATACCAACAAAATAACTCGATTGAAGAAGGGTCTAACTATACAATCAGCGCAATTTGGGGTATTATATAAGCGACTCAGCGTAAAAACCTTACAAATGACACATAAGTACATACTTTACGAAGGTAATTTTACACAGTAATAGCTTTGCATTTGAAAGCTTTCCTTTCAAAACTGAGTTTCTTTAGAGCGGAGCACTCTCCTTTTGACTCAATTACAATTCAAGTAATACTTTTGCTTCGCATTGCCGTTTTTAAATTTCGGTCGCACATGTCATTTGCGGTTATTTACTGTACCCCAACTGCAGCGAAACGCATTCCAGCCAATCGCTTGAGCCAATTATAGCATGTCATTTCGGTAAATAGCCCACCATTTGGCGTATTTTGTGCGTAATCAGTAGCTAGTGAGCCACGCAATTGATATGCGTCTGTATTGTTGTTATTGTACTATGTATATGTGTATTAAACCTAGTCGAAAGTCTAACTCTGACCACTATTTTTTAGGCACCACATGGTTGCTGAACAGTTTTGTAAGCAGTAGGTGCAACACGGCGTATGAGTAATGTAGACTGTATGAGCTTAAAACAGATTTTGTAACCGTCAGTGCTAGAATTGTTGCTAAGCTCTAAGAGCATACACATGTAGCAGCTTTTGCGGTGATTTTCACAAATTCGTTTGCCATGAAAAGTCACCTGAACGATTGAGAAAATGTCGAAAATGCTGCTAAGCATTCAAGTGGCGATTTGCCTCAATGAGTTGCTTATATTATATACAACATATAATATATACATTTTTATGGGGGTGGCGTAAGCAAAAATCAAATTGTTTTTTTCGCATGATATTCTGATTATAAGGAAAAAATAAGTGAAGGACCTTCCAGTTAAAATTAAGAGCTCACGATTAGGGCGATTTTCGTATAGGTGTTGCAGAGTACCAACAGAAAATAATATTATGTTTTTGACCTACCCTAATGTACATATGTATGTATATTGCCACGCTGCACGTCTGCTTGGTGCTTGCGATACCTTCTCACTTTGTCGACAGTAAAACTTTTCACTTTTCACATTTGTGTATCACTCGCCTTTGTGCCAATGTTTACAGCGTCCCTTTTCAGTGTGTGTGTACTACGTTTCTTTTGTGTCTCCGTGATTTTTTGTGACTGTGCAGCGTACTTTATCGAAATTTTCTGCCGTCATCACTGTGAATGGTTTGTTTTAATGTGTTGGCCACCAGCCATCAGCCGCCGATTGCGGCGCCACAACGACACAATGGAAATTTCGCTATTTTCTTTGAAAATTCTTCGTAAAGGAAGATTGAAGGGAGAAAAACCAAAAAAAAAAACAACAAAACTTAAAAACTTAGAGAAAAAAGCTGCTAAAATGCCCAAAGGCGGTATGTTGAAGGCGCAGACAGCGTGAGTTTAACGTTTTCAAATGTTTTCTGGTATTTATTTTGACTGGAAAATGTTGAAAGCCTGAGTTTTATTTGCAAAGATTTTAATAATTTTGAATAATTTATTTCAACTATCTTTCGCAAAAAAAAAAAATAAATAATAAAAAATTCATGCCTAAGGCTTGGCTCTAAACAGTTTTAAAACCTTGTCTTTTAGGAGTATTTGTGTGCAGTGGTTGCCCATAACAGTGCAATATATTATAAGCTAGCGTTGCAGAATATAAAGAAGCTTCTATGTATAAGTACTAACGGCATTTTCCTCTGCGAAAGGAAATCGTAAACAACTTCTTTGTCATTTTGCTGTCAGTTCGCTAAAGAGTTGTTAATAAATGATAATGAAAATCAGTTGTTGCAACACTCATTATTCAAGGCAAGCAGTATTTTTAACTGCCTTTCTTTGCCTCTATTCATCTTTAGTTGTTGTAGTTTTTTGTAGTTGCTCGATTGTGAACATTTTTGCCTTTGAGTAAACAGCAAAATATGTATCAGACACACTTCATAGAAAAAGTTGCTTCTTTACTATTCTGCCAAGGTGAGCGAAGATGCTATCAAAATGAGGATCTTTTTTAAGGATTTGGAAATTTTTTATCTGGCTGACTGTATGGAGTAACTTAATATGTATGTAAGTATATTAGTAACCAAGTTTATTGGTTTGTATAGTCTCCAAGTACTTACAGGCGTTAGCGAAAATTAATATGAGGCTGCCCCCATATATTAAGGACTATTTTGATTTTTTTAATTACAATAATAAATTTATAATTTTAGATAAATATTTCTCGAGACGTGAAAGTATTATATCTAAACTAGATTGTTTTCAACTGAAGCTTCGTAAATGTAAATTCTGCTTAATTATTATTTCTTTAAGAAAGTAATCTTAAAAGTTTATCTCGTCAAACGAGTATGAGAGAAGACTGGGGCTTAATCGTTAAAATATTGTAATTGGTGTGAATATTCAAACTGAGATTAATTAGTTTAATGGTATATCAGAAAGTGTGAGCTCCGAAGTGCTAGGTGCTGGAGCATAGGAGATCAAAAAAATTGAGATTCGAAAACGAGATAATCGGCAAATTTTTTATTGGTAAACAAAAATTTTTAGCAGAATTTAAATCATTTATTCGGCATTACCCCAAAAAAGTTGATGTATTTTTATACCCTTTCAAACCGTTTTGCTACAGAGTATAATAGTCTAGTGCACCAGATGGTTGCACGTATCATCTAGAAATAATCGAGATAGACAAAGGGTTACATACTCGAATATTTAAATATTTACATGTCCACAAAAGAATTACGAGTTCGTTGATGGGCATAATCGGAACACTGACACATCCACAAATCGAAGATAACTCTGCTCATTTCCCTACTTTTAAAACAACTAAATTCGCGATAAATCAATAAAAATTGAGTTTTACCTCTGAGATGATATGAGAGAGCTTTATGGGAGTCGGTGTGAACGCGACCGACTGATTTCTACTAAATTTGGTACGTGACACTCTTCTTATATTCTTATCTCACAGTGCGAAAATGGGCGATATTAGACTACAACCACCCCTCTACATTCCATATAACACAATTAAAAACTCCACTTGATTCCTTCACTTTCCAGTACACAATCAAATGACTAATTAACACAACGGGATACATTTTTGCACGAATAATTTCCTTAAAGTATGCCACTTTACGAACAAAAACTGTTCAAAGCCCTCTAGGCACCGAATATGGGGGTCAACAGGGAGGGATTCCCCCAGCATTTAGTTATATGTATATCTCACACATTGAGCGATTTTTTCGGTCAAAAGTCAACTCTTGATAATAGTATAGATAATAGATAGGTAATAGTTGACTACATTTGTAGGGAAGTTATTCCAAAACAGATTTCAATAATTGCGAATTGGACCACAGACAATAAAAGGAGTATATTATTTTCATACTGGTTTGTTATGTCATCTATAAATACAAGTGAATTATATTATAATATTTTTATGTTTCAATATTGACTCCTTAAACTTGAAGGGAGTCCGGTTGATTGCTAAAGATCACGGAGTTCAAATAATCCCACACAAAGTAGTCAGATGGTATTAAATCAGAACTTCTTGGAGCCGTGCCCCGTTTTGGTAGAACCATTGATTTACACTACCCTCAATTAACCAGCTTCATTTCTAAGGAAGTATGGACTGATGATTCCACCAGACTAAAAACTACACCTAACTGTCAATTTAGGTGAATGTTATGGTTATTCATGAATAACTTTTCTTCGCAACAGAACCATGAGTTTTTTTTTATTTACCGCACCACTCAGATGAAAGTGAGTCTCATCGGAGAAGATGATTTTCTTAAAAAAATTGTTGTCGTTTTCAAGTTGTCCCAAAGCAAAATCAGCAAAATCACGACGTTTACGGTAGGCCAATGGCTTCAGTTCTTGAGTGAGAACAATTTTATATGGATGCAAGCATAAATCCTTGCTTAAGATCTGCCAGATTGTATTTTGAGATTGTTCCAATTCCTGAGAACGTTTTGGATTCGATAATTTGCGGTCTGCAGCAACATTTGCTTGAACGGCAGCACTATTTTCATTACTTCGAGGGGCTCTTTTGTCTTATTGGCACTTAAACATTATGTAAATAAAATATACGGTCGAAATTTTCAACAACATGACAAATGACGAGCACAGGTAAACGATTATTACGATATTACATAAAATAAAAAATTAAATTGCAAAAGCAATAAAAAAATTAATGATTTGTAAACGTTGTTCTTGCGTATATCCTTCCATGACTGAATTGTAAACATTACTGAATACAATGAAAAAAAAAAAAAACAGATTAAAAATCTACTACGGATCATATTTATTTACGCCTATTTGACTCGTTGGAGTTTTAATTTAAATTTTAGTTATTGAAAAAAGGGTACGTTCTACTCTAGAGGGCAAATATCCTTCTGAGGAACTAATCCAAAATACCTGGAGGAAACAACACTAAGAAACACCCGGTACATCAAAAAGGATCGCTACATTCGTAAACGAAGTTGTGTTTTAATACAAAAACCCCTCACCAAAATTAAGAAAATCTTCGAACAAACAAGTGATGTACTATATACGAGTATATGAAAAAAACAAGTCTATCTCTATTTTTATTCTAATTACGTTCAATAAATACAAGATTTGGCAGTAATATTGTGATCAAATCAATACTTTAAAATCACTGTGTGAAAATATGTTGCATTGAGCGCGGGAAAATATCAACGGTTATTGGAGGAATATAACACGGGTCAACGCAAAATTTGACTTTGACTTTAAAGCAGTAAATTTCCATGTTTTAGGTCGTAATTAGTCGAAAAAAATATATGCCATGCTTTTTTATTTAGGAAACCGCTTTAACGATAGTATAATCATATATAATTATTATATAGTCTTATTACTATAACTTTTACAAAAGCAAACTTTATAGAAAGAAAAAGGTATTTTCTTATCGTTTTTGTTTATAAGTACTCAGAAAATCATATAATAAACTTTAGGATAGAGAACGAACATTTTTTTGTAGAGTCCTGTAATATTAAAAGCTGATTCAACCCTTGTATTGTGCAACACCTTAAGACGAGTGTGGCTAAGAAAAGTACAAACACCACAAAAGGTGCATACTATTTATGGATGATTCTCACATGGATTTAGGGTTTCAAGGTGCTTGACAAAAAAGCGAAACATCGATGGAATGATAAAAGTGCATAAAAAAAGCTTCAGAAAATCTTTACGGTAAAATTAACCATTACTCACTGAGCACAAGAAAACCACATTGTCACTTTCATTTGGCCTTAAGAGTCACCAATCGCCAATATAATACGAGGATATATCGTAGAGAATATTTGGGCTTTAACCAAAGCCAAAATAGCAAGAAAACATTCAACGTCAATAAAAGATTGCATTCGGCTACGCCAGCACATAGTACTTGGAGATCGCTTACTGTGGAGTAAGTGGCAAATTAAGTTGCAAGCTTCTATTAAAGATAGGGGAGTTTGGACCAAGTAATGAATAAATGTCAGCTATAATAAAGTAATGTAATTTCTATAATTACATAATATTTCCCCTATAGACGCTTATTACACTTTGGAAAAAAAACTATATTTTTAAACGCACTTTAATAGTCTCATAGTGTCGCACTTAAAGTAGCAAAAATTTTGATATGGAAAAAAGACTCCATTAAATTATTTTGTTTCTTAAAAGAAAAAAATTAATAGAAAATAGCAAGCAAAAGTTGAAAATGACACTTACCAGCTATGCTCGAAAATAAATATCGTTACTTTCGATGCTTCACTATGATTACAGCCTTAGCGCACATACACATTAGAATTACACTTTTCACTTTCTGCGATTTGTTATATGGAAATGTCTTAACCTGAAAAAAAGAATACAAAATAGTTATATTACTAATGAAATTTAGATGATTTTCTTAATTTAAAAACACGCGCTCTTCTATTTTTATCCGCAGTAAGTCAGCAGATAAAAACAATAAACAAGAAAATTTTAATCAAACAATTCTGTTATATAAATGAGCGAACAGTTTAATGTAAAAAAGGTGTTCCACCAATGATGACAGCATGCACACACGACAACAAAAATAATGAAAAACCAACACAACACAGCACAACACTAAATGCAATATTTGCATAACTGTTAGGCAAAACGTAGACGCGCACGGGTTGTGAATAGATTGTTTGGGTGGATGTGTAACGCCTGAAAGCACACAACACACTTAGCGAAAACAAAGAGATAAAGAAAGCAAATGAAACAAGAGAAATATGCAAACAACAGAGCGAATGATATGTGTGGCTCTTCAGAGGGAGGAGGGCAGCGTGAGGTGGCTTTATGGCAGAGGCGCGAGAATGGGAAAATAAAAGTCAGCTCGCGGCGCTGTTAAGTGCGCTTAAATGTGCACACATACGTGGCGAAAAATGTGTGTGTGTGCGTTGTAACGGTAAACGTGGCATACTTATATTCAAATTAGACCGTTATGGTAATGATGCTCGAGTATTTCGGGTTTTTCGTGCAACGCCAGCAGCAGCGCACAAAAGTTTCGAGCACCCGACGCCGACTTAAATGGCATTTGTTTGTTTATTTGTTTTTGTAATGCTTTTTAAACAGTTAGAGTTAAATTTTTATGCAGCGAATAAAAGGCACAATGAGGTGTATATTACACACCGACCAATTTTAAAGCGGATAAACCGTGCTGGAGCCATGCATGGCAACCAACTTGAGTGCAGCACTAACGGAATAGGACCAATTGCGCTGCCTTTAAGGTGGGCGGTGTGAAAAAGTTGTACGCGTGGGTGTCGAGAAAATTCTTTTCGAAATTTTACTTTCCAACTGCGCACAGCTTTAAAACGCAATTCCAGCATGTCTATTCGACCGCGACGCCAAACCTTTTCAGCCGAGCGTATGGCTTATGGCGCAACTGTAGAGTTTCACCTAGCGGCGTGGGTGAAGCTGAGCCGCCGGCGCGTCTGACGGTTGGTGAGCGTGTATCAGGCACAAGTTGGTGCCGCTGGAAAGTTTACAACAGCTTGCAGTGAGCACGTTTTGTAGTGGTTGTTGTTGTTGTTGTGGTGCTTGCTTGCGCTATTATTGTTTTAGTTTCATTCTTGCGTTCGATAGCCTTGAGCGGACACGGAAATCAGGCCGGAAAATTTATACAATTTGTGCATTATACCGTTTAGTAACTTGCCTGCTGTTCTGTTTGTTGTTATGTTAGTTTCTGTTCTGGGGATAAGCCGTGGTAGTTATTGTTGTAGTTGTTTTTTTGTTTCTCTAATTTGTTTGAAACACACCTTCAGTCGACCATAACAACATTCTTGTATGTGAAACTTTATAACCGGCGAATTTCGCGAAAGTTTCAAACAAGGCAAAATTTTAGTCGGCGGATTTCCTCACAAACTATTTGATTTCAAGTAAAGTTTAATAAATAAACTTTAACTTTCTAATATAATATGAAGATAGTAGATATTAGTTATGGCTTATGTAAGGTATTTCTTTACAATATATGTGTATTAGGATGCTTTTTTTAAATATACATTTTTTTCAATCGAATCATGAAATTTCCTTGGAAATACCATAAAAAAATTCCCCGAGAGTGTTAGCTCTTAATATTAACATTAAGAACTGGACTAAGGCGTATAAAAAATTTCCATTGAAAATAACCAATAATCTTGATTTTTTATCTTTATATTTCTATAACTCAGAGGTATTTTATGGCATGGCTTTGACTTTAGACACATACAGTTATGGATAATAAAATAGAATCATCAATGGCACTAATTTTTTATCCTCAAAAAAAAATTATGAATTTGATTTAAATTGAACTTAGTTATATTTTTATTATGTATCTACTTCATATCAAATGCTACTGGTAGCAGTAAAAAATATTAGAAAAAACAATTCATAAATGTTACAAAAAGTTAGGTAAAAAATATATTTCAAAAATTCGATGTACAAAAAAATAGAATCAAAATCTTTTACATTAAAAAAAAATGCGAATTTATGTTTTTAGGGGAATTAATAGAAAAATTTGTGGTACATTGTAGTGTATTCTTAATCGTCTTGTAGGCATAGACCTAATAAGCCTACCGAAAGTGTTCTATGGAACAGAATACCAGACCTTTGTACCTCCTCTCAGAATTCTGCCTTATTTTTCGGTTTAAGGGGTGCAATATTTTCCTTATCAATTTTCCGTAAGTTTTTGATGAGATTCAGATCTGCTGATTACTCTGGCCAAGCCTTAACGCTAGCACCATGATCTGAAAACCATTTTTTGCAAGACCCGAAGTATGTTTCGGGTCGCTCTCTTGTTGAAATTGTCAAAAAGGAAGGCGAATTCCATTCAGCAGTTGGGAGTATGACCATATCTAAAACCTTAACGTACATATTGCGGTCTATATTTTCTTGTATGCAAAATATAGGTCCCGAAACACAATATGACAAACAATATTAAACCATTATATTGCCGCCACGGGTTTTGAAGGACCTAGTCGTGTAGCGGACGCACATTTCCTTGTTTTTTGGACGTCGGACTCACGCGAAAATATCATTTCCTATAATATTAATTTTGCTTTGAGACCATAAAATGTCGAACCATTTTTTCCTAATTTTCAACTCCGCCCTTTTATAGGCTTTGACGATTCTCGGACTCGCACTAAGAGACTAAGATACGCCAAATTGGCGATACTATTCATTGCAGGTAAAAGAATTGATAGTTGGTGAGCAGTTACCTTCAACAAAAAACCGATGCAGTTACAAATACAAAACCAGTTTTCCAATTGAAGACGGCGTACATTTAGGTGCACAGTCTAATGGGCAGCGGTCGTCTGGTATTGCGCACAATCTCGATATGCCACTCACCAATCGAAATTTGGACAGGGGCATGACTACCACGATGGATAACTTTTTCACTAGATATGCTTTGGCGGTCAGAATAACAAGCAATAAACCGAAATTGTCAAAACTATTTATATGCTCTGAAGAAGCAAGCGGAGCGAATAATTTTCTATGGAGCTTGCGCAGAAGCAATTACAAAGCTGATGCAAAACAAAAATTAATTCTACTACTAAAACTGCAATGGACTTGATAAATTTCAAATAGGTTTGCGACCATTACCATATTCCGACATGTACAAAACACTATATAAGGAAAGGAGAAAAGTTCTATTTTGCAAAATACAATGCTGAAGCTGATACGGAATCAGACAATGATGAAAATGTGGACAATACGCATACAACGTATACACCCAATTAAAATGCTTCAAAAAGACAGCGACGAATTTCACCCATTTGAAGAGTTCGAATTTAAAACATTCGATTTTGGTATTTTTCAATAAAATTTCTAAGCATAAGTATACACATAAATAAAATAACTAAATTTTGCCTTAAAAGATCGTTTAAAAGTATTACTTTTTTATTTATTTCATTTGAGTTATTCGCCAACTTCAAGGATGTATATGATTATCCTGCTTTTTCTTTGCTTTTTTTGTTTAATTGTAATGTTGGTATTTTTCTTTTCGTTTTTTTGTTGTTTATTTTTTGTTTGTTGTCGTAAATATCACTCCATATTGCACTTGAAGCCAGTGATGTAATGAATAGACGACATTTCATATGCTTACATACACATATTTTTATATTTATAATATTATTTATTATTTATTGTTATACAAGTCAATGCTATTTTAAAGGATAAATTATCAAATGATTTTAAAAACAAGAAA